>JAKMWT010000322.1:0-64411 GCA_025327155.1 Colletotrichum sp. SAR 10_75 | reverse complement strand
GGCCTCGGCGGCGGAGCGCGCGATGGCCTCGCGCTTGAGGCGCTCGGCCTCCTCGGCGGCGAGGCGGGCTTCTTCGGCAGCGACGGCCTTGGCGGACTCGGCCTCGAGGCGGTCGGCGTAGTCGTCGAAGGTGGGGTTGTAGGAGTAGCCGCCCGAGGGCTTGACGACGGCGGGGAGCGGCTTGCCGGAGGCCGTGAGGGAGATGGGCTTGTGCTTGAGCGTCTTGGGGGGCTTGGCCTTGACGACGGGGGGCACGAAGTTGTCCTTGCCGGCGGTCGCGGGCTCAGCGGCGGGTGCGGGGGCGGCGGCGCCCCAGAGGTCGTAGGTGGCGTCTTGGACGGTGATGGAGGACTCGTGCTGGCCGTCGGCGACCTTGCGGAGGCGGGCGAGCTCCTTGTGGGAGACCCAGTCGGTGGTGCGTTGGCGCTTGACGGGGAGGAGGCCGTCGGAGGTTTTCGAGGGGGAGGAGGAGCGCTTCTTGCGGCCGGAGACGGCGGGGACGGCGGAGCGGGCGGCGATGATTTCGTCGGACTTGAGCGTCTTTTTCGTCTTGGGCTTGGGAAGGGCCTTGCCGACTGTGTCGAGGGCGAAGAGGTCTGCCGAGTCCTTCTCTGCGACAACACCACTGTGGTATGGATTAGCGACTGGTGCTGGGCTGTAGTTGTGAGGCAGAAATGGATAAATAGCTCACCCGGTAATGATCTGCTTGTTCAACTCATCGAGACCGTCCTGAACATCGGTCACGTCGACGTTCTTCCTCCACGCCTTCTTTCCCTTTCTCGAGGGCTGCTTGCGTTGCTGCGGCGCCTCGCCATCGCCCGAGAGGGGCTTGAGAACGGGCATCTTGGAGGGCTATTCAACTGGACTGGGGATGTTTGGCGTTCCGTTGGGGATCTCTCGTTGATTGAGGTGTTCTCGTGAAAAATCGTCGACCAGCGCACCCTGCAGCTTGAACAAACGTCTGCTTCGCCTTCAATCTGGACCGCAGGGACTTTCTCTTCACCGGCGGGGCCTAGATCCCGGCATCCCAGCGACCAGAAATTTTTCGTTATCGATATGAAGGTTGCATTATCGGATTATCAGCACGTGATTGGACTAGTACGGCGGGGACCCGCTTCTTATCGGTCCCTCAATGGATGACGGGGACCCTGCTAAGCTGCAATGCGCCGCCCAGAACGAGAAAGTTGACCTCCTTTTACCGTCGAGTTGCTCAATTTCCAGCTTTGCGACCAACTCTACGAGTTCCTCCCATCTCCGAAAGGCCTCCCTGGACTCCTTATTCCCCCAGCGTCCCTCCTTTTCCCCCTCTTCCTCTTTCTCTCCCTTGCATCCAAAACTCACTTCCTCCCCGGCGAACCTATCCGTTAGTGTCGACCGTGTTCCCTCCACCGATACTACGTCGAGCTTCCCTTTGATCATCGCGTATACTTGGCAACCATGGCGTCCGGCGCAGGCGGGTCTTACAACAACCCACTCAAGAAGTTCAAGTACGATGCGCCAAACATGACGGGTCAATTTGGGGACATCAATGCTGACGGCTAGGACAACAGGCTTGTCTTCTTGGGCGAGCAGAGTGGTACGTTTTGGCCCTGGAAGAGCCTACCCAGCTCTTTCTTTGATGCATGGCACCCCTCGCTAACACCGTCTTTGTTGCAGTCGGTAAAACCTCACTCATCACGCGGTTCATGTACGACTCCTTCGACAACATGTACCAAGCGACTATTGGCATCGACTTCCTTTCCAAGGCAAGATTCCCCACGACATCAAGGTGTGTGAAAGGGGGCGTTATTAACTCGAACTGCAGACCATGTACCTTGAGGACCGGACGGTGAGGTTACAGCTCTGGGATACCGCCGGCCAAGAACGATTCCGCAGTTTGATTCCCTCGTACATCCGCGATTCCAGCGTGGCGGTTGTCGTCTACGACATTTCAAGTATGTGACGAATGAACTCAGGGAGGGTCGCGAGGCGCGGGATCGACGGCTAACGACCAACGATTGTAGATGCGAAATCCTTCCAGAACACCAAGAAGTGGATCGACGATGTGCGCGCCGAGCGAGGAAACGACGTCATCATTGTGCTCGTGGGCAACAAGACGGATTTGAACGACAAGAGAGAGGTCACGACGCAGCAGGGAGAGGAGGAGGCCAAGAAGAACAACCTCATGTTCGTGGAGACTAGTGCGAAGTTGGGCCACAACGTCAAGACGCTGTTCAAGAGAATAGCGCAGGCGTTGCCCGGCATGGAGGGCACAGATGCTGCTCAGCAGGCCTCAAGCCAAAGTGAGTGCTTTTCTTCCGATCTCTCCCCCACGAGCGGCTTACTAACACGAACCCCCAGTGATTGATGTGAAGACGACCCCTGCCGCATCCTCGCAAGAGGGATGCGCGTGCTAGATGATGTTCTTGTTCGAAAAGAAAGCAAACGAGACTGGAGTAGCCCCCAAAAAGATGAAAAGACGAGCGACCCGTGGCGGACCGGACGACGCGGGGCTGAATTGCCGTTACATTACGACACGACTGGCGGGGCGGGACATCTTAAGCATAGCGTGCAATGAGGATTTTCAGCATCAGTTACAGTTTGTATAATAACGGGCTATAATCCACGGTCGTTAGTACATACCTACATTTAATGGCTCTTTTTATTCCTCTTCACCATTTATTTTGGCCTTTGCGAATTGAGCAACACCTATGTGTATAGTATAGGTGGTGAAGGTAGCAGCTTGGGGAGCATGATATGCTGGACTAGCTCAGTGCACGACCTGCAAACACTCCTAAACGAAATAAGCTTGGAGATTGACGTGTGGTTCACCGCCCGAAATGACACGAGACTACCTAATCAGCCTAGGCTCTGGCGATACTCGGACTCCGTAGGACCGCTGTGGACTGTCACCGAGTGCCAGGGTCCGTCAAGGCCCAATCGACTGGTCGAGAGCGATCCGGTGTCCATCGCTGGTGGGGTCGTGGAAAATCGATTTGCACTCGCCCGCTGCGCTGCGCGGCGGCCGGCGGGTTGCTGCTCAAATCCGCGTACAGAAAGCGAAGGGGCGCTCGGACACACGCCCCGGGGAGTGCCATCATGACGGAGAAGGTGGGGCCCATCATGTCATCGAAGGGGGAACGCAGGTGCAGGGTCTTTCCACCCTTTTTTTCTCGGAGCACCATGTCATCCGGCGCAGCCGCTTTGGTTAAATGTGACGAGCCTTTTGCAACGCTTTTCGCAAAGCTTCCCAAACATTACCAGAGCTCCTGGACCCCTTCTTCTGACGCAACCCTTCTTTTTCCGCCTCCGGATCTCCCCTCCTTCAACCATCCACCCCCCATACTTACGCGATTATCGATTTCACGAGGGAAAGAACAAAAAATCAAAACGAAATGGCGCTTTCAAGATTCAGGTTGCGGGTTCCGCGCCCAAAGGTTCGTCACATCATCGCTAAGCGCCGGCGTGCATCTTCCATCGCAGCCCACGATTACTGACGCAAAAGTCACGCGACACAGACGTTCCTGGGCTGCATCAGCCTGCAAACCGGCACCGAGATCATCTCGCTGATCCTGCTCTTCAACCGCCTCACCGGCCTGTACGGCCTCCTCGCGATCCTCACCGGCTACGAGATCTCCGCGACGCAGCTGTCGATGTACATGTACTCGGTCGGCGTCATCGTCTGCCTGGCCATGTTCCTGCCTCACATCCGCAAGAACAGCCCCTTTGAGGCACTCGGGCTTGCGT
This sequence comes from Colletotrichum sp. SAR 10_75, assembly GCA_025327155.1. Lineage (NCBI taxonomy): Eukaryota > Fungi > Ascomycota > Sordariomycetes > Glomerellales > Glomerellaceae > Colletotrichum > Colletotrichum sp. SAR 10_75. Next base: position 60,685 of record JAKMWT010000322.1, on the reverse strand, counting down.
GGCTGTACATCATCGACACGATCCTCAACATCGCGTACACGACCTTCTTCGCCGTCGGCTGGTACCTCCACAGCACCGCTCTCGACAAGCACCCGGGCAGCGCTGGGGTGCCGGCCGCTGCCGAAATCGCGGAGGAGGCGCTCGCGAACGGCGCGCCTGTCGTGCCGGACGTGCCTAAGACCACGAAGCACATCGGCCCGCAGGAGTCGTGGATGAGTCTGGGACTGATTATTACCGTGACGCTGTTGAGGGTCTACTTTGCGGTCGTCGTCATGTCGTTTGCACAGAGCGTGTTGCAGCGCTTCACCGAGATGGGCTGGGAAGAGGAGGGACGCAAGAAGGGCCCCGACGGACCGTTCAGCCCCGGCGAGCCCGATGGTGAGGGCTACCGTGGTCGCATCGGCAGAGTAATGCTTGCCCTTGGACGCAGCTACTGGCTTGACGAGAAGGCGCAGGAGGAGTGGGCGAGTGCGATGAGCTCCAAGTTTAGGCACGCAGGTGCTTAAGCTTAAATTTTCCGAAGCATATTAAGCGGAAGCGATTCCGAGATGGAAAAAGGTGGATTCGCGGATTTATCTTTTGGCGGTGGGCGGGCGAGAACCAATGTGGGTTCTGCTGGGTATCGGTGTCGGCGGGAACGGTGACGGCTTCGTCGGCGGCAACTGTGTTGACGCAGACCCGCCCCGCCGGCTGGCGGTACGGCTATTGTGCGGCATTCCCAGCGGGCAGCGATGACGGAGGCGAAAAAAAACGGCGGTCCACGATGGCGCCATCGCGGGGTGTCATCATTCGGCGAGATGGAGAATGTGTAATGTGGATGGTTGTGGATCACGGAGGATGACACCTTTTTTCTCTTCTCCTCCTTCGGGGTTTAGATTATGATTTGAGCAAGAGTGGTCAAATGGCCATCGGCGTATGGACGATTGGGTAAGATGATTTCTCGGGCTGGCGATTGGGAGTGGGACTTTTTGGGTCGATTGATGACTGGGTAGAGATGGCAACCAAAGCCCGATCACGGGAACAGCATACCAGATGGGATGACCTATACACACGGCCTCGACATATACATAGTAATACACGTACGTTAATTCATCAGACTTGGTGGTGGGAAGGCGCATCGTAGTGCAGCATGGGGATTCGGGCAGGCTACATTTGCCCATCTGGCTGGCGACTTGGGCCGGGACTGCTTGGAGAAAATCTGCTGCTAATCCAGGGCTCACCATTTGTAATCCGAAAGATTCCCCGGGGGGAGGAGGCATGGATGGGGGGGACGCGAGACGGGGTTCCACGACGGGATATGGAGCGCTGCACTAGCACGGCCAGGTACCCTCTTATTGAGGCGTCGTGTGTTGGTTGTGACTCGCCTCCTTGCTGTGTAAGACGCAACACAGGTTGTCTCTAGTAGGTAATCAGAGAGCAGAGACGCAGCAGCAGCTAGAGTGAGGCGGCTGCTGCAAGGCGTGGTGCAGGTAAACGGAGGTACACCCCCCCCTACTTAGTTAGGGTTCACCGCCACAGCCATAATAACCCTCCCTTACCTGAGGTTTAGACCCTACTTCTTATAACTGCATATATATAGGTTATAGGGTCTATGCACTTGTCCTTAGGTATATAGATTAATCTTAGATCGATCTATACCTCTTATTTTATAATTATAAATAATATAATTATATCTCCCTATATATATTTATTATATATATATATTATAGTCTACTAATATACTATTATAAGTATTATTATTATTTATAATTATTACTTTTATAATTATTACCTTTATATTTATTTATATTATATTATATTTTTTTAATACTCTTTAATATTATTTAGTATTCTAAATTATAAATAAAATAAAATTTAATATAATATTAATATTAAAATATTAATTAATATATTTTAATAGTTACTTATATAAGTAAAATTAAAAACTATTAATATATTTATATTACTTTATAATATTATATTAATATAGTAATTAAGTTTAATATATAAGATTTAATATAAATAATATATATATTTATTTATTTTATTATTTATATATAAATATTATTTTTAATTTAGTTATAATTATTAACTTAATTAAACTAATATTTTTATATAATATTATACTTAATAATATATTTATTATATAATTAAAAAAAGAGTTAGAATACTTTTAGATTACTCTTAGCTCCTTCTTTAATAGTATTATTTTTATACCTTCCCTACTTATATACTTATACTAATTTAAAAGCAGAAATATATAAACTACTTATACCTTACTAACCTACTTTAATTAATCCTTAAGCTTAATCTAAAAACGCTTCTCTTCTTATTATTACTTTAACTACTTACTTTTTAAAGAAGTAAGTAGATCGATTTATAATTATATTTTTATATTAATTTAAGATTAATCCTTTTACTTTTCTTCTACTTTAACTAAGATTAATCTTCTTTACTTCTCTATTTTTAACTTAAATTAATTTATTACTACTTTTAGCTTTTAATATCTCTTACTTATTACTCTTATAGCTACTATCTAAGATTAATCTGTATACTAATAATAGTTAATCCTTACTAAATTCTAAATATTTTTATTAATCTTAAACCTTATAAAAAGCCTAACCTCTATTTATATAATATCTCTAAGTAGGATACTAATATAAGTTATTATAGAGTACTCTTAAATTAATCTAACTAACCTCTTAAAGATATTAGCTAGTTTATTATTCTTAAGTATAAGGTTTAATACTAAAGGTATAATATAATTAATAATAAGAAAGAGTACTATATAAATAAAATAAGTATCTATTTAACTTTAGATTAATCTTAATATTAATAAATAATAAAAGAAGTAAACTAAATAAAACACTAATCTCTATAAATATATTAAAATATATAGAGATATTATTTATACTATTAGCTAGCCTAATTATCCTTACTACCTTACGCTTAATTATATATTTTTATTCTAATATTAGATTAATCTATACTAATTATTTCAGCTTACTTAAGCTATTACCTTTAAGCTATTTAAGATAAAGAGAGAGTAGCTAACCTATAAATTATAACTATAGTTATAAGTACTCCTATATACCTAACTAATAAGTAGCACTTTAATTAGTAGTAAGCTAAGTAAGTAATAAAATAGGTAAAGAAATAAGTTTAAAATAGTTCCCTCTTACTATTATTAAAATTAATCCTTAATCTAGCTCCTACTAGCCCTAGCTCTATTACTTTAACTAACCTTAACTTTATTAAGACTACTCTTAGATTAATTTAAAACTTAGCTTCTACTTACCTCTCTCTTAGAAGAAAATATATTATATAGCTTCTAAATAGTAGTTATAAAGTTATAAGTATTATTAGGGATAAGAATAGTTATATAGGTAATACTAAAATTAATCCTAACTTTACTAGAGGCTTTAAATTATAAAGTAATAAGATTAATATTAAGTTTACTAGAGGCTTTAAGTTTTAGATTAATCTTAATTCCCCTATATACTCCTTTAATAATAAAAAGGTAGTAATATAGCTTAAGCCTAAAAAACCTTTAGTTAAGATTAACCTAAAGCTAATAGTAAACCTAGTTACTAATTTAGATTAATCTATAAACTAAAAGAAGTATAAGTAAGCTTATAAAAAGCTTATTACTTAGACTTTTATTTCTTAGAAGAAGAAGTAAAAAACTACTACTATTCTTACTTCTAGTTATATACTTAGGTTATTATTTAGATATAGATTAATCCTAACCCCCCTATCTACTAAAAATAAAGAAGAGGAAGTTATATAGTTCTATTTATTACTTATCCTTATAACCTAAGCTAAAAAGGGCTAAATATCTAAGGTAAACTAAATATATTCCTAGATTAATCCTTATTTAATACTAATTTAATTATAAGTCTTATTAAGAGCTATAAAGAAAGCGCTAAATATTAAGTATTACTCTATTTATACTTAAGTAAAAAGTAAGTCCTATTTATATTAATTTATAGATTAATCTACTAACTATTTATTAGATTACTTAACCCCCCTTTAGTTAACTAGAAGCTACTTTATATAAATATATTTTAAGCTATTTATATTAAAAGCTAATTATAACTAAACCTTCTTTTAAGTAGTTAGATTAATCTAAGAGAATAAGGACTTAGACTAAATAGCTAAAGAGATAAAATAGGAGAGGTCTTTTAAAGCTTTTAAAATTTAAATCTATAATAAGAATATAAATTAATTTAAGAAAAAGCTAAGGAGAGCTTTATAATATTAGAGTATTTATATATAAACTAAGAATAGTTTAAACTTAAGTAAAAAATAAGATTAATATTCAGATTAGCACTTATAGATTATACTAGAATTAATCCTTAGCTAGAGAAATAAGTTTCCTATATATAGTAATATAAGTATAGTATAAAGTATTAGCTAGTATTATTCTATATACTATAAGTATTACTAATATATAAATAGAGTTATATAAAGATTAATCTAAGTTTAATAATATTAATAACTAATCTTTATATATCCTAAAACTTTACTTAAACTAAATATCTATTAATTTGCTTCTAAGGTAGATATACTAAATATTATTAATACTTTTTATAAATTAATCTTAAAATAAAACTAACTTTTACTTATTTTATAAACTTTACTATATACTAAACTAAAACTAATTAGAACTTTTATTTCTTATTTCTTAAGGTAAGAAGGATTACCCTTCTATATAATTAATATTAGGACTAATAGTAAAGATATTTCCTTAGTATTTTAAAATTAAGTTACCTCTTCTTCTTAGCTAGAAGTAGTTACTATAGAAGGTCTAATATCTTAAATTAATCTATATATAAGAGCTTCTTATAGTAAAGATAGATCTTAATATTTATCTAAAATAGATAGAGATAAAAATAATAGTTATTTCTAATATTACTTTATCTTAAATAACTAATAGATATAAGATATTATTTAGTAGATTAATCTAAATATAATCTTAGAAATATTATTATTATTTAAGCTTAATAGGTAAGTAGGGGATTATTATAATATAATATCCTTAAGGAGCTACTAAAACGCTTTTAAGATTAATTTAGAAGTAATTTTTTATTTTTATTAAGCTTAATAAGAAGGTTTTCAGATTAATCTAAAAATACTTTAAGGTAGTACTTTATTTCTAAGAGTTAGTTTATAAGTTTCTTTATAAGCTTCACTAGAATAAACTATTTAAACTTACTCTTAAATACCTATAATATATTAATTAAAATAGTAATATAGAAGGATAAATAAACCTATATTAAGCTTAAATATAACCTTATATATTAAAGTTACTAATACTTTTTAAAATACTTATATTATAAACCTAAATAATATATTTCTAAAAGTTAGAAATATAGTATTTATAGGGATCCTAATAATATTAATACTAAAAAGTAAGTATAAATTAATCTAAGAGTAAACCTAAGATCTAACTTATAGTATTTAAATATAATATCTATATCTTATTACTTTTAATTATTATATAATAGAATATCTCCTTAAGTAGTATAATAATAGTATTATTACTACTTTTAAATAATAAAGCTTTCTCTAGTTAAGTAGAACTATTAGAGTACTACTTATATGCTTTATAATTATAATAATTAAGAAAGTTAATAATAAATATCTTTATAGATTAATTTAAAACTAATTAATTTAAGAGATAAGAGAGGAGAAAAGATAGTTTATAAGGAATAATCTAAATAAAAATAAGAAGATTTATTTAGTATATAACCTTATTAGCACTATATATATTAAACCTTATATTTAATAAATAACTAATAATTAGTATTAATATAGATTAATCTAAAATATAAGTAATCTTACTTTTATAGCTTACCTAATTATAGTCTAATCTATTTTTAAATAGCTTAATAACTTTAAGCTCTAGTTTATATTTAGATTAATCTTAGATAATAAGTATAATAAATTAAAGAAGTATTCTATATATAGATTAATCTTAGTTTAATCTAATATTATCCTCTCTACCTTAAATCTTAATACTATCTTCTAAAACTAAAACCTTAAAGAACTCTTAGACTTTATATTTTAACGTTTAGGTTAGCTAAGAGTAGTTTAGTAGTATTAGTAGATTAATCTCTAACTAACTTATAGGAAAATATATAAAGCTTCTTAGTATAGAATAAATAGAAAGAGATATTTATTATCTCCTTTATTCTTATAAGGTTTAGCTATTAATTAATTAGTAAATATTAAACTTAAATTAATCTAATATATATATAAGTAAGGTTATACCTCTTTAGTTTTATTATAAAAATATTAAAGCTTATCTTCTTAGGGAGGACTTTAAGCTATAGGTCTTTAAAGATAATAAAATCATCTTAGATTAATCTAAATAATAATAGAGATACCTTCTAGATTTAAATAGTATATCTTAATAGTTTAATAGAAGTTTAATTCTACTACTTTTAAAAGATCTTTATTATAGATTAATCCTTATTATTAGTATTAATCTCTAATAATACTACTTTTTTAGCTTTATATTAATAATATTTAAGCTTTAGTATAGCTTAATTAGTAGAAATAAGGTTTAACTTTTATTTAGAAGGCTTTAGAGTACTAAGTGAAGGTAAAGGATTTAGATTAACCTTAGATTAAACTATAAATAGCAGTATAACTAAGTGAGGGATTATAATAATAAATAGGAGTAAATTTAATTATATATAATATATATAAATAGCTTTATAGTAGCCTAAATAAAATATAAAGATTAATCTATATTTTAAATATTAGGATACATATTATAAAAGCTTACTAGCTTTCTAATTTTAGTATAGATAATAATATAAAGTATAATATTGCTATAAATAGCTATATTATACCTCTTTAAGCTAGTTGTCTATTTTATCTATAATAAGAGTATAAGATTTAACTTTAATTAATCTAAGAGAAAAATATCTTACTATATTTATATAAACTACTAGCTAGCTGTTTATAATATTATACCTATAACAAAATTATTCTCTAAATAGAACTTAGAAAGCCTTATCTTCTTAATATAAAATATTAGATTAATCTATAAATAAAGAAGAAGGTTATATATATTTCTATCCTATAAAGAAAAGCTATATAAGTAGGTTATATTATTAATATTAACACAGGTATAAGCGTATTCAGGGGCGTAGTATATACGCCTATATAGTATAGGGTTATAGATAAGGTTAAGTTATAATAAAAAGTAATAATCCTAAGCATTTATAGGTATTTAATTATATAGATAATAATAAGAGAAGAGATGTATTATGATAATTCCTATTAATATAGTTAGCAGGTTATTCCTTAGGGTAGGGAAAAGTGAGGGGAAAGATAACCTAAAACGTAACCTACTAAACTGCTAATTACATAAGGTACTTATATAACTATACATATTATATAATTAATATTATAGTTATAGGTTATAATAAATAGAGCATTTTTATATAAGGTTTTATACCTTAAAGTCTATTAGTTTATTTTATATAGAATATTTAAGTAAGTAAGTATTATTATAAGTATTATTATTATTATATAAGATATTATATATTAATATCCCCCCTTAAGGTATATATAGCTGATTTATAGTATATAGCTTACTCACTTAATATATATATACGTTATAAGTATAAAAACTTAAAAACCCTATAGGAAAAATAAGAAAAATATTCCTATAATATATAATATATTTTATAACTAGTTAAAAAACTCTTATTAAAAAACCTTATAGGTAAAAAGGTAAGAGAAAAACTAATAAGTTATTTCTTTAATACAGTTATTATTATTATAAGTATTATTATTATTATAATTATTTATTATATTAAGTATATTATTAAATATAACTTTACCTAAAAGCTTAGTTAATATATCTACAATATTAGACTTAGTGTCTATATGAAATAACATTATATTTTTATTTAATAAAGATTCTCTAGTAAAGTGATATTTTATATCAATATACTTAGATTTTTTATAAAATTTAGGATTTTCAGCTAGTTTCTTAGCTGCTAAATTATCTATAAAAATCTTAGGTTTATTTATAGTATTAAAACCTAGATTAGTTAAATTAAAATTATAACTATTATATAGATATAGGGCTTCTTTTACTGCTTCAGTTAAAGCTATATATTCAGCTTCATAAGTAGATAAAGCTATAGTTTTTTATTTTATAGTACTATAAGATATTATATTATATAATCCCTAGCAAAATATATAAGCTAATATAGATTTTCTATTATCTAGGTCTCTAGCCTAATTAGAGTCTAAATAACCTATTAAATCCCATATTATATTATTATTATAGTTATAATAAATTCCTTTATTAGGATAATTATTTATATAACCTTATAGATAATCTAAAGCTATAAAATGCTCTTTAGAAGGGTTTATTATATATCTTAATAATATTATAACTACTAGAGCTATATTATATCTAGTTTTTAAAGCTAGATATATAAGTGCTCCTATCTGCTACTGAAATTATAAAATTTCTTCTTTAGTAGCAGTATATTTATTTATATATAATTTTATATTATCTCTTATAGGAGTTATAAATAGATTTATATTAGTTTTATTATATTTATTTAATATCTTTTATATATATTTAGTTTAATATATAAAGAAAGACTTATTAGGTCTATTTATATTAAACTTATAGCTTAAAAAGGTATTAGGCTCCCCTAATAGTTATATTTTTATAAATTACCTTAATTTATTATATATATAGTTACTAGTAGTAGTATTATTAGCTGCTAATAGTATATTATCTATATAGTAATAAATTATAGCTTTATAGCTGTTTTTATTTAATATAAATACTACTTTATTATAAGGTGAAATAATAAATCCTAATTTTAATAATATAGCTTTTAAATAGTTATACTATAGTCTAAGGCTTTATTTTAACCTATATAAAGCTTTAAGAAGCTTATAATAATATTTACTGTTATTAGACTTATAGTTATAATTAGGATTAAATTCTAACTTATTTATAGTTTTATTATATAAAAAACCTATTAGTAATATTATATATATATTTATATCTATATTAGCGTAAATAAACGCTGTAGTAACGTTATATTATAGAAGAATCTAGTCTTCTTTTATAGTAAATATAACTATAAACCTATAGCTTTTAGGTCTATAGGTAGTAGAAAAGGTTTCTAAGTAATTAATACCTAAATATTAATTAAAACCTTAAGTAACCCATCTTACTTTATACTTATAAATATTATTTATTTTATCTTTTAATTTCATAGTATATACCTATCTACTACCTAATAGATAAATATTATCTAGTTTTTTTATAATTTCCTAAGTTTTTATATCTTCTATTTAAGTTACTTCTAATTGCATAGCCTGAATCTAATTATCTTTATAAGGAGAATTTAAGGCTTGCTTTATACTAGAAGGCTCTTCTAATGTAATAACTGATAGTATATAAGAAGCTTTTTCTATAGAACTAGTTCTAGTAGTCCTATTATTATTAGTTATAACGTTATTATTTATTTTATATATACTAAGAGCAGGGCAGTCCTAAATAGTAAATAATAGTGCACTTTTAGTATTATTAACTATATTATTAACCTATTAGTAGTCTTTTTTAGCTTCTTCTAATAGAGAGGGGATCTCTATTAATAACTTAGATTTTTGTTTATTTATTTCTCTATTATTAATACTAGTAGTTTTCATACTATTATTATATGAACTACTCATATTAGTATTAGTACTATAGCTATTATTATGTGAAATAGTACTATAATTTTTATTACTATTATTAATAGTATTATTATTATTATTATTATTATTATTATTATTTATATTATTATTACTATTAATAATAGTCTTATCACTTAGATTTTTAAGAGCGTTATTTGTTATAGTAATATCTCTACTTATAGTAGGATTATTATTATAAGAGATAGATTAACTAGAAATATCTCTTAGTGGACTATTTTAGGTAGTATTATATCTATTATTGTTAGGCATAATACTACTATTAGTATCCTTAAAGTGGGTATTTATGCTTATAGGAAGCTCTTTATGATGAGAAATAAAGGTATTTTCTAAGACTTTAACGTCTTAAAACTATAAAGCTCTCTTTAGTTGTATATCTTAAATTTTATACCTATTAGATCTATAATTAATTATATAACCTTGATATGCTCTAACGTCTAGTTTCTTAATTTTAGGATCTTTATTCTTATAGTAGCATATACTACCCCATACTTTTATATTATTAATATTAGGTTTTATATTATTCTTTATTTTATAAGGCGTTTTATACTTAATAGAGCTATAAGGAGTCTTATTATATATATAAAGAGTAGCATAAAAGGCTTCACCCTATAAGTAGTGTAGTAAACCTAAATTATATAGTATAGTTCTTATTTTATTAACTATAGTGTGTATAGTACGCTCTATAAGTCTATTAAGCTTATATATATAAGGAGGTTTTATATTATAGATAATCCTACTACTTATATATATAGGTTTAATATGTTTATTATTAAATTCTCTACTTCTATTAGTAGATATTTCTTTTATTCTTTTATTATTATTATTATTATTAACTTCAGCTTAAAATTTAAGAAAAGCGTTAAGTATAGTTTCTTTAGCTTTATCTCTTAATAGTTTTCCTTATATAAAACGGGAATATTTATCTATAAAGATAATAAAAAGATTATATTTATTATATATAGTAGGCGTTATAGGCCTATATAAGTCTGAAGCTATATAATCTAGATAATCTAGATTTTTATTATGAACCTATTTTTTGCTTACCTTAGTAATAAATTTGCCTTTATAATAGGCTTTATAAGGTAGTAATTTATTATTATTATTATTATTATTTATATTTATATTTATAGTAGTATTATTTTTTATTTTTAAAAGAGTCTATAAATATATATAACTAAGACGTTTATATTATAATTAGAGGCTATTATTATTATTATTATTTATATTATTATTAGTTATAGTATTATATATATAATAATTATTATTATTAATAGGAAATTAGAAGAAATATAAGTTATTCTTCTTTACCCTTATAGTAATAATATAATCTTTATTAATATTATATAAAATAGGTTATTTCTATATAATAGAGGTAATACCTAATAAATCTAATTTAGATTGACTAAGTAGATTAATACTTAGTTTAGGTATATAATAAACATCTTTTAATATAATATTATTATTATTAGGATATATTATTAAATCACCCTTTAGAGTAGAAGTAAGAGTTTTTGCTTCTCCTTATTTTATTATTTTATTTATTTTTATAGGATTTTTTATAAGGTTATAATTATTAACTATATAAATAGTAGCCGCAGTATTAATATAAAAATTAACTGTTTTTTTATTCTTATTAGTATAACTCTTTGCTTTTTTTTTTTCCTTAATAATAGATTAGTTAATTAAATAACCTAAAGAAGGATTATTAGTATTTTTATTTATATTATTAGGAGTTAAATAATATATGTTTTTAAATAGAATATCTCTTTCTTCTTTATTAGAAGATAAATCTATTAAATCTATAGGATTTTTAGGATTATTAAGAGATATATAAGGGGTAATATTATCTGAAGTAGTTATATTAACTGCTTCTTTTTCTTTATCTTTAGTATTATTAGTATTAGTAGAGGGTCTTTTCTACTAGCTAGGTACTTTTTTAGGATGTAGAAAAGCGTAGTTTTTTTTAGTATAGTTAGTTTTCTTGTAATTTTTGTAGTATAAACCTTTCTATTTTTTTTAAGGTTTTTTACTTATTTTATTTTTATTTTTATTTTTATTATTTTCTTAGTTTTTATTTTATTTTTTATTATACTTATTACCCTTAGTAGTAGTATTATTAACTACTTCCTTATCTCTTTTCCTCTTATATTTATCTATAAGACTAATATATAAAGAGTTTAAGTTATAGGTAATAGGGTTAGTCCTAAGAGATTAAGTTATAGAGGTTATAAAAGCCTTATAAGTCTTATTTAGACTATTAAGTATATAAGCTATAACTATTTAATTAAGTAGTTTAAGCTGATTATAAGATAAGTTATCTATAAGTTCTTTTATTTTATTTATATAGTTTTCTATAGATTTAAAGTTATCTAAAGAAGTATTAAAGAACTCTTTATAAGTTAAAAACTTATTTATAAAACCTATAGGCTTATATAGGGTTTTTAAGTGCTTTTAAGCTATATAGGTATTAGAATTATCTTTTATAACCTTAAGGGGCTTATTATTACAAAATAACTATATATAACTTAAAGCTTTATAGTTTTTATTTTTATTAGTAGAAGAAATAGGCTTAATAAGGTCTATAGTAATATTTTTACTATATAGTAAGGCTTTAATATATATAGCTTATACTTTATAGTTCTTAAAGCTTATAAGCTTTAGGAACTAAACCTTAGGATTAGTTATTATTACCTTAATAGGTTATAGCGTGTAGTTATAAGCTTTATATAGGATAAATAATAGTAAAGTTATATAACTTAAGAGCTATTATATATATAGTATAGTAGTTCTTAGAGTAACGTTATAAGAGTTAAAAACCTAGAGGGTTAGGGTTTAACTTAGAAAAAAGAGTAGTTTTTTCCTTCTCTTTAATTAATATCTTCTTCAGCTAGACTTCTATCTAACTAAGGAGATATATATCCTATATAGTAAATTAGTTAAGAGGAAGTCTATTATGCTATAAATATAAGTTTAAACTAGATTAAGAGTAGACTAGAGGATAGTTTAAAGAGATAATCTGAGGGATATAGATTAAATAAAGTAGTAATAAGAGACTATCTACTTAAGGAAGGATTAATAGAGGTATAGTTAATTTATATAGGATTAGATATATAGATTTATAAAAGGTGTATCTTATAGAACTAAACTACTAGTCTAGTTAGTATATTAGCTTCTGCAAAGGTAGTATAGATAGAAAAGCGTTTAAAGGATTGATTTTTAGTATATATAACCTTTAAGTAGAGGTAAGGCTTTATAGGAGAGTAGGGGAGAGGTAAAGAGGTAGAAGGAATAGAAGTTATCTCTAAGCTAGGCTTATAACTTATTAATATAGGTATAAGCGTATTTAGGGGCGTAATATATATGCTTATATAGTATAGGGTTATAGATAGGGTTAAGTTATAATAAAAAGTGATAATCTTAAGTATTTATAGGTATTTAATTATATAGATAATAATAAGAGAAGAGATATATTATGATGATTCCTGTTGATATAGTTAGTAGGTTATTCCCTAGGGTAGGGAAAAGTGAGGGGAAAGATAACCTAAAATATAACCTATTAAACTGCTAATTATATAAGGTACTTATGTAACTATATGTATTATATAATTAATATTATAGTTATAGGTTATAATAAATAGAGCATTTTTATATAAGGTTTTATACCTTAAAGTCTATTAGTTTATTTTATATAGAATATTTAAGTAAGTAAGTATTATTATAAGTATTATTATTATTATATAAGATGTTATATGTTAATAATTAATATATTAAATAAAACTTAAGCTTCTTTTATAGGAATAAGCTTAGATTAATCTTAAATTATTTACTATACTAAGTAGTATTACTTAGGAGTTAAGTTAGAGGTATTAAGTAAGATAGAAAATAACCTTAACTAAATATAGATAATTACTTAATAGTTAACTATTTTTTATTTCTCTATATTTATAATATATATACTAAAACTAAAAAACTTTATATTTAAAGGTTACCTTCTCTATAGTTTAATAATCTTCTTTTCTCCTTTAAATATAATTTCTTAAATAGATTAATCTACTTAGATTATAAGTATAAGATTAATCTACCCTCACTATTAAATATAAGATTAATCTACTCTTACTATTAAGTATAAGATTAATCTACTTTTACTATTAAGTATAAGATTAATCTACTTTTACTATTAAAGTTAGATTAATCTACCCTCACTATTAAGTATAAGATTAATCTACTTTTACTATTAAGGATAGAATTAATCTACCTTTATATTCTATTAAGTATAAGATTAATCTATTTTTATAATAAGTACTAAACTAATCTATCTTTAATTAATCTAAAATACTTAATTATTACTTTTATATCCTTAGTAATATTATTAATAGCTATATAGATAGCCTCTTCCTTTACTATACTAATATTTATTATAATAATTAGTGCTAAGTTAATCTTAGAGATTAGCTTTATATTAACTTTAAGTATAAAGCTATTATTAAAGTTATTTAGTATTAAGGTAGCTTAAGCTTTATACCTTTTAGATAGTTTCTTAATTAGAATATTACTCTTCTAAAGATGCTAATTAAGTAATTTATCCTTTTTAAAGATAAGAAGGTAAGTTTTCTTACTTTATTCTTAGATTAATTTTAGTCTAATACTTATTATAGCTTAACTTCACTATAATAAAAAACTAAGTACTTATATTATTATTATTCCCTAAAAGTAATAAGTGTTAAGGTATTTATACCTCTACTACTAATATATATATCTAAGATTAATTTATATTACTCTTACTAACTACTTTTTAGCTTACCCCCCCTTTAAGCGTAATAACTATTATATTATTTAAGCTAGCTATATTAAGATGCTTAATAAGTTAGAGATTAAGTCTTATTACTACTTAGTTAGCTATATCTATAATAGTAGTAGAGATCTTATTAAGATTAATCTTTAGGCTATAATAGCTTTACTTAATAATAAGATTTAAGAGCTTATTAAATAAGATAAAAATATAATACTCTAGCTAGTTAAAGAGGAAGTAAAAAAAGAAGTAAAAAAGGAAGTAAAAAAAGAAGTAAAAGAAGAGGATTATAAGATTATTATTATAGATTAATCTATTAATAGATAAAAGCCTTAAGTAAGAAACTAAATAAAGTATATCTAAGATTAACCCTCTAGAGAGGATATATTATAAAATAAGAAGCTAAATATTAAATTAATCTAAAATTAATCTAATAGAGAATAATACTCTAATTCTAATTTAATAATAAGGAAATTTAAGATTAATTTATATATTATCTTCTTACTTTTCTCTTAAGTTCTCTTCTAAGTTCTCCCTTAAGTTCTCCCCTAAGTTCTTCTCTAGTATTCCCCTTTATAAATCAATAAGCACCTTTCTAAGACGCTCTATCTCTTTTATTTTAGTTTCCCTCTCTACTTATTTTCTTAACTTTTTAATCTCTTAATCTAAATAATTATTAATAAACCTAAATTAATCTAAATATATTATAAGACTTAATTAATAATATAATATACTCTTCTTCTATTATTATAAATAGTTATTCTTAGCTACTTATTTATAGAGGGAGCTATAAATCTATTAGCTTTATAAATTAAACTAAGATTAATTCTAGTTTATACCTTAATTAAGCTATAATCTAAGATCTCTTTTAAGAAACCTCACTTAAAAAGAATAAGCTAACTAACTCTAAATTATTATTATAATTACTATATTATTATAGAAGTAAACTAAATAGAAATAATACTAATAATAGGCTAGTAAATAGTATAAGTAAAAAAGGTATAAAGGATTTATAAAGTAAAGAGCTCTTAATAGAAAGCTTAACCTTTTATTAATATTATTTATCTTATTAATCTTATTAGTAGTATTTATATTATTTTAGAAAGAGAATTAAAAAGTAAAACTATTTATATAGAGATATTATATATTATATTTTAATAACTTTTAGCTTTTATAAATATAAATAGATACCTAATAGTATATATACTAAATATATATACTACTAGCTATAATCTAGTTAAATATAAGCTTATTATAGTATTATAAGCTAAAGTATATATAAGTAAGTATAGATTAATCCTAAATTAACTTATATATATACTTACTATATAATATATATATCCTATCTTTAACTACTAAATATATAAGAGGAATAATAAAGTACCTTAATATAATTTAAATATAAATTAAGTTTAACTTATTATAAATAAACTATTTAAGACTAATAAGGATTAATCTTTAGGTAAATATTAGGATAACCTTTATAAATAGCCTATATAATAACCTTTAAGTTAAAAGACTTTAGGATTAATCTATAATTAGACTTAGATTATACTTAAGTTATATTTTAACTTACTTAGAAGTTTATTAATAATTTCCTAATAATCCTCTTATAATATATATTCTAAGAGAGATATTATAAGTCTAAAGAGGCTTTCTAGCTACTAAGAATATAATATTCTAAGAATTTACTTAATTCTATATTAGAAATAAACTTTATAGTAGTAAATAGTATAATAAGTATAATACTACTATTATTTAGGTCTTAAGGATTATAAGAATTAGTTAAATCCTTAATAGTTAGCTCTTAGATTAATTTAAGTTTATATAGATCCTATTTATATAAAACTTTATATCTATATCTATTATAAACCCTAAAAGATAGATAATATATTTTAGTTTATTTAAGTTAGGTAAGAATATACCTTTTTAATACTTTTCTATATAGAAAAGAGGGATATTTAGTATATACTACTATTTAAAATATATATCTAAGAGGTAGAGATATAATATTTAAAAGAGGTATTAAAAAAAACAGCAGTAAGTTAAAAGGTATTCCCTATTTATATATCTATAAGCTAATATAACACTTATAAAGATTAGTTTTAAATTAATTAAAGATTACTCTCTAATAATACTTATAATACTAAAGCTCCTAAATATATATACTAATAATAATCTTATAATAATCTTTATTAGTAATATATTTATAGTTTATATTAATCTAAAAGGTTTTAATTTTCTTCTAAAGATTAGTTTAGCTTTATTAGAAGCTTATCCTAATAAAGCTTCTATTATTATTAATATTATTAACCTAAAACTATAAATACTAAAAAGTATTATTAATAAATTAAACTATAATTAATTTAAGATATACTTATTTAGAATTCTCTTTTATATAAATTCTATTTATTCTATATATACTAAAATATAAGTTATCTAGTTCTATAAAAATAATAGAGATATTTACTTTTTTATAAATAACTATTTACTAAACTTATATTAGCTAAGGATAAATATACCTTAAGTAGAGAACTTATACTATACTTCTAATAAAATACTATACTAAATATTAAACTAAGATATTAACTTATAAGATATTAGTAGATTAATTATAATTTAATTATAAATTAAAAATAGATTATACTAAATATAATTCCTAGTAAACTCTTTTATACTACTCTAAAAGATACTATTAAAGCCTCTTTAACCTATCTTAGTATCTTTTTTACTAATAGGGGTAAGTATATATACTACTTTTTATAAATAAGTAAGACTTAGTTAAAGTTATATTTTTAGTTTAAAATAAAATAGTAGAACTTTATAGAGTAATTATACTTTATAAAGTCCCTCTATCTTTAGAAGTAATTTATTTTTATAAAGTAACTTAAAAGCTAAATATAGATTAATCTAAGTAATAACTTACTATATTTAGTTTACTTTCCTTTATTTAAATCCTAAATAGAATAATTTTTAAAGTTATTTAGGTAAGTAAACTTAAGCTTATTAATAATTCTTTTTATAATTATAAAATATTAAGAGAATTCTAAGAAGATAGGAGCTAAAATATATTATATTATTTTTAGTTACTATTAAGAGCATTAAATATAATATTAATTAAGAATATTAAGAATCTAAAAAATTATTAATATTAAGTTTAATCTTTATTTACTCTAAGATTAATCTAAATATTTATTAGGTTTACTATCTCTACTTATTATAGTTTATAACTTAAGCTTTAATCCTTATATATATTCTTCCTTTAGTAAATAAAGTAGTCTTAAGTAGTATATACCTAAGTAACTACTTTACTCTTAAGTAAAAAGGTATAAATTAGCTTTTTTACTTCCCTTATAAAAAGTTATATATAGTTAGGAACCTTACTATATAGTTTAAGAAACTATAAGCTAAGATACTTATAGGTATATAAACTAATATAATATCTTATTATTTTATAATAGTTAGAGATCTATAAAAATTTATATTATATATTTTTTAAGTTATAGAGCTTTATTAATAAAAATTATACTTATAGTAGTATTAATATAGATTAATTTTAAATTAGTTAAAGTAATAATATACCTTATCTTATAGTTTTATAATATATTTTTTATTTACTCCTTCTATATTAATAATATATATAACGCTATTAAAGCTTAATTTTAAGTAATCTAAAAGTATCCCCTTAAAAAAGATCTTATAAGTAAAGAAAGCTATCTAATAGAGAGTAGTATTTAGATAAATTACTTATAAAGATTAATTTTAGTTTAATCTTAATAATATAGAGTAATTATATTTTTCTTTTTAAAACTAATAACTTAAGTGATATTAATAAATAGATAAAAACTTATAGCTTCTCTCTTTTTTGCTTTTTTTTATATATATAATTCTTATTAAATAGTATTATAAGTAGAGTAAATTATTTAAAGTTTAGAATATTAAGTGCTTTTTAATATTTATTCTTAGCTTACTTTTTAGTTTTATCTTTATTTATATTAAGATTAATCTTACTTATAGAAAATAAGCTTAAAGTAGTAATAGCTAGATTAATCTTACCTATAGAAAATAAACTTAAAGTAGTAATAGCTAAATTAATCTTATTTATAGAAAATAAGCTTAAAGTAGTAATAGCTAAATTAATCTTATTTATAGAAAATAAACTTAAGGTAGTAATAGCTAGATTAATCTTATTTATAGAAAATAAGCTTAAGGTAGTAATAGCTAAATTAATTTTATTTATAAAGAATAAGCTTAAAGTAGTAATAACTAAATTAATCCTACTTATAGAGAATAAGCTTAAAGTAGTAATAGCTAAATTAATCCTACTTAAGATAAATTAATTAAATTTTATAAAAATAGAATTAATATTAAGTTAATTATAATATTATTAGTAATAACCCCCTTAATAGCTATTTTTAGGATAACTTCTAGCTACTTAAGGGGTAAAGCTTATAGCTTACTTAAGAACCCCTAAGGTTTATAGTAATTCACTTATTATAATAAAGATTAAAGATTAATCTAAGATTAAACTATAAATATTTTATTTAGTTTAATATATATTATTAATAAGTTTATATTAAAATAAAATATCTAAATAAGATTAATTATATTCTTAACTTACTTTTAGCTCTACTATAAGGGCTAAGAGGAGGTTAGCCTTAAACCTCAGGTAAACAGCTTAGCTGTGGTGGTAGCGGTGAACCCTAACTGAGCAGGGGGGGGTATACCTCCGGCCAGGTGTAAACTGGCTGCGAGGAAGGGTGACCGACAACAGCGTTTTTCGGCATTCGGCCATTGGTTCCTGGTGTAAGTGCAGGTGCTAGCAGTCTAGAGACTTAATACTTTTTTTTTCCCCTGCCTGTAATCCAGGTCCCTCGCTTTTTGGAGAAGCACGGGAGGTTGCTCATCTTACGTCAAAGTATTAGTGAGTTCCCCGGCCACTGCGACCTTGTAGATGAGAAGGTTGGGGTAAAAAGCTAGCGGTTCATGGTCATGTCTGGTTGTACGAATAGCAGTCTTGGAGATGTAGAATTGGTCATCATGTTCATCCCGAAGTCCAGCATGAGGGACAGCGTGTGATGGAACAGAAGGCACATCTCCCCAGCTGGCAGCTGAAGAAAGTTGCCTTTGTAATACGTTCCCCTTCTCCCCCAAGGTACCAAATAGGCAAGCAATGCCGCACACGGTACTTGTTTGATACTGACTGAGGGTGTCAGTGTCATGCCCTCCCCCGTTTTCCCAATGCATGGCCACCCGCCCACCCGGCCGGCGCCCCCATGGCCAGCCCATTGCACTCCCCAAAAATGGGAAAAGCGCACCCAAGCAACCCAAGCAATCCGCGGCGCCAGGTTTCGACAGTGCGGCAGGACAACCAGCGAATGGACTGGGGGAGACGCTGCGCTAGCCGATCACGCAATCGACCCTGATGTCGACAAAATTCATTGTTTTCTGCGGGGCAAATTTTGTCGGTGGGAACTGCGCGCCGCAGAGACAGCCGGCAGCCAGCAACAGCTCTCTCTTTCCCATTGAATTAAAACTAAAAGCAGCACGGTTTCGGAGCTGGTTCGCTGTTCCTCCCTTGCTCTTTTTTCCCTTACATATCGTCACTTTTTTTCCTTCCTAAAGACCCTCCCATCTTGTTGGTTGTTGTTGTGGTTGTTGTTGCTGCAGCTGCTGTTCTTTCTTGGAGTTCGCCTGTCTCTTACACACAGCAACACCGGCGAAGAGGAATCCAAGGAACGAAGCAGAGGGAAACGCATAGAGGCCAGAACGCAGCCTTCTTCCCTCAAACTCCTCCGAAATATCTCCCCATACCCATATACCCAGACAAACCGACGCAATGGCACCGACAAGAGGCCAGATTCAGACGCCTGGAGAGGCCGGTAAGTTTTGGTCCTGTTCCTGACACCCGGCCGGTTTTACTGGCTGCAAGCCCGTCCTCCTTCAGCGCTCTGCCCACTGTAATTCCAGCGAGTCTACAGCGGGACCGGATTGCGACCAATCACAGCCGTGCTATTTGTCGCAATCCTGCACCCAGCAGCCCGCTAGCAGTGGGCGGCCCAGGAAGAGCAGGACGGGCGGCGATGAAGATGGAAGTCGACGATGGTGAGAGGCAGAAGCTGACACGATGCGCAACCAGTCGCGAGAATCGCCTACCTTTCCAGTGATGTCGTTGTCTCCGTCCAGCCTTCACTGGCTAAGGACTCCGAGTTCTCTTCCCACCTGAAGCGCTACGTCGCTCGCGGCGACAAGAGCCTCGTCGCAAAGAACGCCGTGCCAGAGGTGAGCAACACCAGAAGAATCCCCCGCCCTCGTCGCCATTGAGTCTTTGGAAACTGACAATTGCTTCTCTCGTCGACAGGTCCAGCACGTCAGGCATAACGCCGACCCCCTCCTCTCCGTCTTCACTCCCACCCGCGCCGGCAAGCTCGTCGCCGTCACGACATCTTCCACCGTCCTCCTCCCGGCCATCGCACACCTCTACAAGCTGGCCAACTACCCCGTCGTCCTCCACGTCGCCCTCCAGCCCGCCGGCTTCCCCGACTTCTCCAGCATCACAGCCATCCGCAACTCGGGATGGACGTTCCTGCAGTCCGAGTCTCTGCAGGAGGCCCAGGACATGGCCCTGACGGCCCACGCCCTGGCGCTGCGCTCCGGCAAGGGCGTGATTCACTTCTTCGCCTCCGCCTCGAGCGACGAGGACGCCGCCATTGAGGCCGAAAACCCCGACTTCGTACGAGAGATCCTCGACGTTGATGCTGCCAGGCGGTTCCAGCAGACCAACGGCACGGAAGCGGCTGTCGGCATCTACGCCGATGACGGCCGACTGCCGGTCGCGTCAGACCGTCCCGACGTGCCGCCGACCGGCTCCTCCACCCTGGGTGGTCTGAGCTCTTCCGAACTCGCTTCGTCCGTGCACTCCAAGCTGGCGGACTCGTCCCGCGCCTCGGTCCAGTCTTCCGCCGAGCACAGCGTCACCGAAAGCCCCCCGTCCGTCGTCTCCTCCAACGCCACCACCATCGAGTCGGCCCTGCCCGTCGTCTCCTCCGAGGACATCCTCAAGTACGCCAACGGCATCTGGGCCCAGATCCACCGCGCCACCGGCCGCGAGTACAAGGCCTTCTTCTACGCCGGCCCCTCCAACGCCGAGAACTGCCTGTTCGTATTCGGCTCCGGCGCCTACTTCTTTGGCGATGTCATCGACCAGGCCCGCCGCGGCGGCGACTTCTCCAAGGTCGGCATCATCACCCCGAGACTGTACCGCCCATGGTTGAGCTCTGCCCTCGTCGACACCCTGCCCAAGTCCGTCAAGCGCATCGCTGTTCTCGAGCAGATCCACCGCAAGACCACGAAATGGGGCCCCGTCCTCATTGACGTTCTCACCAGCGTGAAGAGCGGCTTCGGCGGCGTCCAGACCGTCGTCGGCTACCAGCTGGGCTACATCGACCCCAAGACCGTCATCCAGGCCCTGCGCGGCGTCCTGCAGAACCTGAACCTCGAGACCCCTGTCCAGAACCTCGAGGTCGGCCGCAAGGAGGTGCCTCAGGAGGCTCTCGAGTACGGCCTCGAGAAGCCCAAGGTCGAGACCTCGTACACCAAGATCCTCGACCAGCTGTTCGGCCAGCGCGCCTACGTCGCCAACGCGCTCAAGTCCAGCAACGCCGGCATCAACGCCTCCATCCAGGCCAGCCCCGAGTTCGGCTTCGGTTCCCTGCTGGCCCGCAAGGAGCGCCGCGGCCGCTTCGTCAACGAGGTCAAGGAGGCCGCCAGCAGCAACCAGTTCGTGACCGAGTCCCCCAAGAGCTGGCTCGCCCGCTGGGCCGCCAACGCCGACGATGCCAAGAAGGCCAGCGAGATCGCCGACGACCTGATCCCCCGCCTCGAGACCGACGGCTCCTCCATTGCGCGCAACCTGCTTTCCAGCAAGCGCCTCTTCCGCAAGGAGTCTCTGTGGCTCGTTGGCTCTGATGCCTGGGCTTACGATCTCGGCAACTCTGGTGTGCACCACGTCCTGGCCTCGGGTGAGAACGTCAACATGCTTATCATCGACTCGACTCCCTACTCGGAGCGTGCCGCTGCTGATGCCAACCGCCGCAAGAAGGACATTGGCCTGTATGCCATGAACTTTGGCAACGCCTACGTCGCCTCCACCGCCGTCTACGGTTCCTACACCCAGGTCCTGCAGGCCATGCTCGAGGCCGACCAGTACGACGGTCCCTCCGTCATCTTGGCCTACCTCCCGTACAACGGAGAGGCTGACTCGCCCCTGACTGTCCTCCAGGAGACCAAGAAGGCCATCGACGTCGGCTACTGGCCCCTGTACCGCTGGAACCCCGCCAACGAGGCCAAGGGCGAGCCCCTCTTCTCTCTCGACTCTGAGCGCATCAAGAGCGAGCTCAAGGCCTTCCTCGACCGCGACAACCAGCTGACCCAGATCATGAAGAAGGACCCCGTCTTCGCCGCCAACCTGTCCCAGGACTTCGGCACCGAGGTCAGAGCCCAGCAGAAGCGCAAGGCTAAGGATGCCTACAACCAGCTGCTCGAGGGTCTCTTCGGCGCTCCTCTGACCGTCCTGTATGCCTCTGACAACGGCAACGCCGGCACCGTCGCCAAGCGCCTCGGCAACCGCGGCAAGGCCCGTGGCCTGAAGACCACTGTCATGGTCATGGAGGACTACCCCATCGAGGACCTCCCCTCTGAGGAGAACATTATCTTTGTCTCCTCCACCGCCGGTCAGGGTGAGTTCCCCCAGAACGGTCGCCCCCTCTGGGATGCCCTGAAGGACAACACCGAGCTTGACCTCTCCAACGTCAACTACTCTGTCTTTGGTCTCGGTGACCGTCACTACTGGCCCCGCAAGGAGGACAAGATCTACTACAACAAGCCCGCCAAGGACTTGGACCGCGTCCTCTCCAACCTGGGCGGCAAGCGCCTCGCCGACACCGGCCTCGGTGACGACCAGGACCCCGACGGCTACCAGACCGGCTACAACGAGTGGGAGCCCAAGATCTGGGCCGCGCTCGGCGTCGACAACGTCGACGGCCTCCCCGAGGAGCCCGCGCCCCTGACCAACGAGGACATGAAGATCCAGTCCAACTACCTCCGCGGCACCATCGTCGAGGGTCTCAACGACACCTCCACCGGCGCCATCTCCGCCTCCGACCAGCAGCTCACCAAGTTCCACGGCACCTACATGCAGGACGACCGTGACGTGCGTGACGAGCGCAAGGCCATGGGTCTCGAGCCCGCGTACTCCTTCATGATCCGTTGCCGTCTGCCCGGTGGTATCTCCACGCCGTTACAGTGGATCCAGATGGACGACATCGCCAACGAGCTCGGCAACGAGACCATGAAGCTCACCACCCGCCAGACCTTCCAGTTCCACGGCGTCGTCAAGGGCAAGCTCCGTCCCGCCATGCAGGCCATCAACCGCGCGCTCATGACCACCATCGCCGCCTGCGGCGACGTCAACCGTAACGTCATGTGCTCCTCCCTGCCGAACCAGTCCGCCTACCACCGCGAGGTCTGGGCCTACTCCAAGATCATCTCGGACCACCTCCTGCCCTCCACCTCGGCCTACCACGAGATCTGGCTCGCCGACGAGAACGACAAGAAGACCCAGGTCGCCGGCGACGCCGTCCAGGATTTCGAGCCCCTCTACGGCCCCACGTACCTGCCCCGCAAGTTCAAGATCACCATCGCCATCCCGCCCCACAACGACACCGACGTCTACGCCCACGACATCGGCCTCATCGCCATCAAGGGCGCCGACGGCAAGCTCGCGGGCTTCAACCTCATCGCCGGCGGCGGCATGGGCGCCACGCACAACAACAAGAAGACGTACCCCCAGATCGGCCGCATGTTCGGCTTCGTCTCGACGGACCAGGTCCACATCGCCTGCGAGAAGATCATGCTCGTCCAGCGCGACTTTGGCGACCGCAAGAACCGCAAGCACGCGCGTCTCAAGTACACCATCGACGATATGGGCCTCGACGTCTTCCGCGGCAAGGTCGAGGAGCTCTGGGGCCACAAGTTCGAGCCCGAGCGCCCCTTCCACTTCCAGAGCAACGTCGACACGTTCGGCTGGCAGAAGGACGAGTTCGGCCTCAACCACTTCACCTTCTTCATCGAGAACGGCCGCATCGAGGACACGCCCGAGTTCCAGATGAAGACGGGCCTGCGCGAGATTGCCAAGGTGCACAAGGGCGAGTTCCGCCTGACGGGCAACCAGCACCTGATCCTCAGCAACGTGGCGGACGAGGACATGGACGGGCTCAAGGCGCTGATGAAGCAGTACAAGCTGGACAACGTGCAGTTCTCGGCGCTGCGGCTGTCGTCGTCGGCGTGCGTGGCGTTCCCGACGTGCGGCCTTGCGATGGCCGAGTCGGAGCGCTACCTGCCGGTGCTCATCAGCAAGCTCGAGGACTGCCTCGAGGAGAACGGGCTGCGCCAGGACTCGATCGTGATGCGCATGACGGGCTGCCCCAACGGCTGCGCGCGCCCGTGGCTGGCCGAGGTCGCCTTCGTCGGCAAGGCGTACGGCGCGTACAACATGTACCTCGGCGGCGGATACCACGGCCAGCGCCTGAACAAGCTGTACCGCCAGAGCATCAAGGAGGACGAGATCCTCGCCATCATGAAGCCGCTGCTGAAGAGGTACGCGCTCGAGAGAGAGCAGGGCGAGAGGTTTGGTGATTTCTGCGTGAGGGCTGGTGTCATCCGCGCGACGAAGGAGGGACGGGACTTCCACGAGGGCGTAAGTGATACATGTTTCTCTGACTAAGTTGATGATTTGCTAACAATGATGCGATAGGTCCCTGACGAGGATGAGGAGTAAATGATTTACAGATGAAAGAAGATGATGATTTTGGTGCGAGGCAGATGTGTCACGAAAGGGGGGAAAAGAAATCTTTGTAAAATGTTGTGTGTTTTTTTTATATCCGTCAAGCTTCAGCATTGGGGGCAGGCGTTTGCTAGTGCTATTTTTTATATATCATATATATCACGTTTGAATCTTGTTCAATCTTGGGGTGTTGGCAGTGAATATGAAGTGGATGTGCGAGTTACGACTGGTTGGTTCTAGGTAGAGAGGCTACAGAGGGAAGACCCAGAGACGCATTTCTGCCCATAAATACGAACGCTTTGGCGGGACTTTCTGATGAACCAGAAAATGTAACGAGATGCCGTGATTTCCTGCCACGGACCAACTACGCCAAAGCTGACCAAAGCTGACAGTCATAAATTGCTGAGGTTGATGCTGTGTATATGTATAGTTCTGGCCAACAGATTGGCGACAGCAATCGGGTTCTCTCGTGGTTGATTAGAAGCGATAATCACAAAATGACGATGAGGGACGAACTTCGGCATGCGATGAGTTTGTTGTTTACTAGAAACTGCCAAATGGTATGAAGGCATCATAGAGGCTGGATTAGGTCCTGTCTTATCGACTTCAAGAAAAGGCTGCCATTGTGGATTCTCAGCTTGAGGAATGGTCTCAGCACTCCTTATATACTCTACGGGATTCCATAGTTCCCTTGGTTAGTCAAAGGAAGGCATGTTTCCGATAGAGCAAGAGGAAGAGCCTATGACTTCTCTGTGCTTTGCTTTGCGGCCTGCGACTGGTATTTAATGGATTTGGCATCTCAGACAAGGGAATCTTCTCGGTCACAATGCGCACAATGCTTGGCTCAGGAGAAGGAACTCAGGAAGACCGCGCTGACACCTCTTTGCAGAGATGGATGGTGTCACCAGCGCCGTAGTGTGCAATCTCACAATTCTCAAGGTCGGTATGCAGCTCAGATTCTTCAGCGGTTTATTTGATATGATACTCTCAAAACGATAGTGAGCCCTGGTAAGGATAAGCATGTAATGAGATCTGCTTCAGCTGTGACTTAATAATGTGAACTATTGACCAACCTAGTTCCCACTAGTCAGGTGCAAGACAAGGATGAGAATTTTGATGATTGGGTTGAAGCTTAGCTGTACGTTGCAGGCACCACTTATATGCGTGCTCAACGAAGCCTCGGAGCTTACTATATGATGCTAAGGGTGAATGGAGACCTGTGAGCTGTGATGCATTGGTGCTGAGTATCATGAAGCTTGCTTCTTTGGTCTCATCTTATTCAGTCTCACTGCCTATCTTTGGGGGTTTGAGGTACTTTGGAAGAACGCCTTTCAGAGTTCTAGCTATTGCACTAACAAGACATATGCAGTGGTTAGTAGATGTGAACCTTCCTTTATAAGCAGGCCTTCTAGCTTGTGTTTCTTGTTTGAGAGCGTCAAGCCACAATTCGTCGCTGCTTGCATGATGATTGCTGGCGCAAACGTTGCGGGCCAAACGTATTTTATGGATGCTACAGGTCTGCAGGCAACAAGGCACCTGGTCTTCTTTAGCCGGCGGTAGGCTACACAGAATTTGAGCTCTCTGTCTCTCTCTGATGGTTTATTCGTGTTGATTTTGTGAGACTTACTATTTAGAGGTGACGGACGAAGCTGTAAGTAGTATTACCCCGAAAATCTTTCCCTTCTATCCTCTTGACTTCCACTGGACTACAGTATGAAGCGTACGGGGTCAATCAGAGAATATCGACACTCGATTCTCGCAAACCATCAAATTTCGTGTTTATGAGGAGTTAGAGGGGGCTTTTTATACTGTAAACCAGCGGCATTCAATGGGATAGTCCTTATGTTCTGGGATCCCACAAGACTCGCAACACTGCCCATCACACATCTACATCTTCCTGATATTAAGGACACAATGCTTATGAGTTGAGACCTTGATATTCATACCATCCGCGAAGTTGGTTCATCAATTAGATCACAATTGTCTTAGGCACCTTGTCTGTCACTATTAAAGCTGGCGAGTTTCAAACTAAAACTTCGGGGCCACAGATGAGCTACTTCTAGCTCTTTGGTCACTACAGATCTTCATGATTAGGACAGAAAAATTGCCAGAGCTTCCAACTCATTGATCATGCGTCATACGTCAGAGACTCGACCTTCAAGGTACCTGAATATCGGGCTCCGTTCCTAATGTTTGGAGTTTGCTGAGTATTCTCTCTCTACCTTACCTTGTATCTCAGTATCATGTACGTCGCCCAACCGAGGGAAAAATGCCCTGCTCTGGCATGCGGGTTTGACAGCCGAACATCTCACAAAGTTTTGAAAGAGAATTACTTGAGCTTGAGGTTATTGGTTCAATTATTGTTCCAATTCTCGCAGCCGAATGTACTGAGCTGTTTTGCATGCTTGATTCTGTAATTTCCATGAATGTACTCCAGCAGCATCTCCTCCATCTCCTGGGCGTTGTTCCATGTATCACCCAAGCATAACGTCTACGAATCCAGCGGCTTTCTTCCCACCAGGGTATATCTGCGTGCTGTAGTCAGCCAGAAAGTAAAGCAAACGCACCAATGCCCCTGAAAACACACAAAACAATAAGAAAGTTACAGCGTTCTTACATGGTCAGGTAGGAGTGAATCTTCGGGTCCCTCATGTTCTTGCGCACGTCGATGAGGAAGACATCCACCTCCTCCTTCGTGTATCCATGAGCGCGCGTCAGTGGTCCCATAGCCAGAGCTTCTGCGGCAGCCACAAAGTTGTGGTAGTTCCACTCCCCAATCTTCTTGTAGTGAGGATCCTTGGGCCAGGGGTTCGATGGCCATTTGAAGCGCTGAAGCGCAACATCCTGAAAGCCGACCTCCTTCATCATGTCCTCCATCAGAGGCACGTCGATGAATTGCCGGCCAAACTTGACGCACGCTTCTCGGACAAGGGAGCTGAACTTGGCCAGGGGTTTCTCGGGGGATAGGGTACCATCGTCGGAGGCGAAGAGGAAGTCGTTCTCTTGAAGCTCGAAGTAGCCGCCTGGCTTGGTGAAGCTGCGTGGAGTGGTTAGAGTATTTTGGACTGTCTCCAGTGTGCTGCGAAGCAGGAGAAATGTGACTGAAGCCCAGATGGACTTTCTGCCTGAGAGGATGTAGAACTCACTCGTAGGCCTTCTTGAATAGCTTCTTCCAGTCGGCGATGGACCCATTGAGAAAGCGGAGGTGGATGTAGTCGAACTTCTGTGAGTACAGCCAGTCTTCCTCGACGTCGTCGACCTCAAACTTGAGATTGGGAGGAACACTTTCGATTGAAGTTAGTTTTCTCACCGCTTTAGAGGCGCAAACAATACAAAAGACGGCGTAAGGCGGACATACTCTCGCGGCTGGATGGGGGAAAGGTCCACACCAAGCACCTGAAGGTTGCGACGATTAGGCAAATTACTAGTGGAAATGTAGGTTTTCGACGTGACTCACCTCAGCGTCGGGATGCTCATCAGCGTATTCTATAGCCCACAAGCCAGTTCCGGTACCCAGATCAAGAACTCGGCCTACTTTGGCGTCTGGCTCGCATGGAGGGGCGAAACCCAACTTGTTGTGGAATGTGAGAAAGCAGATTTCGTTTTGCATATCTGAAACTTGACTTAGCAAGACGTCCAAGGTGCTTCGGCTCACAGGAAACACACCGAGCCTTTCGTTCTCTTCAGCATCATTGGGCCAGGCATATTCTAGTCATCAAACACTGATCAGATCAAATTGAAGCCAATACTCTGCCTTCTCGCATAGACCTACTGCCATCTTTGTATGTGTGATACGATCGCCCATTCTCAATGCGGTTTTCTAAGATGGAGGTTCTCAGACTGGTGACCTCCGAATAGAGGGACTTTTCCGTTCCAGTCAGTTGGGCCAAGGGGATGAATAACCAGAGCTGAACTTACCTGAAGGTCCGCCTCGCTGTCATCGTTTCTGATCTGCCGTATGGTTAGGTATGGGACGGGCTACTCAGGCGTTCTCACGCACCTCGTCGTCGGGGACAAGCTCAGCATCTTGATGTGGGTTCGCCATGGCTTACTGCTCTGTCTTGAGGCTCTTTCCAAAGTGGGTGAAAGATTGAAGATGTTTCTGCAGAACGTGTGAGTGAAGAAACAACCAAGCTTTTTGGAGGGCGGCAGGGTCGGCAGACAATCGGCTGTTGCCCCTCATCTTGGCCTACACGACCTGACGTGAAGAACCAACAAGCGAACATGCATCATGCATCGACGGCGAAGTTGCCTTATTGCGACCGAATGTGGGGCACAAGTGAGCTCAAGAGGAAGGAGAAGATGATCATTGTCTTAATACAGATTATCCCTGGTGATTGCAGGCTCGCGTAGTCGGGATATGGGGTGCCGGTGAAGTGTGCCGAGTTCCAACACCTGCAGGAGATCCGCAGTCGAATGGAGTCCAATTCTGATGCGCACAGATGCCATCGAAAGTGAGGCATTCTTCAGATACAACTTCATCAAGTTCGGCTCAATCTTTAGATCCAAGGGTAGGTGTGTGATTTCAGCGCTTGCAAGTAGGAGTAGCCTCAGAGATCAATACTAGAGAGTTGAATGAATAGCTAAAAAGAAAAAAGAGGAAAAAACAATGGGCGGCCACCGGAGATATGTAGAGCCACCTAAAGAACTCGAACCATCGAGCTTTGCCAAAACCAGGCATACGATCCACCGCTGGGCTATCTTGCGACGGTGGTCGCACCCATTGTTGCGGATTCTGGAAGGTGAGTTGGCTATGAGGGAAGGAACTCTCTAGAGACAGCAAGTGCGGTGAACTCGGCTGCACATTCCAGCTTCATACCTAGTAGTATTGAAATCATTCTTTGGCAATAATCAATTCAATAAAGCTGGCCTCGATACTCAAATCTCTATCAAAGTAAACTCTCAACATTCAATATAAGAAAGGTGCAGGTGATCCATTACGAGCATACTGAGGTGAACGGACCAGTACATGTTCTTGAAGACCATGCCCCTCGATGCCCGCGGTCTACTTTGCGTGACGACTGCAATAGGTGGACCGTGGCGCCCATGTCAAGACGAAAAGATAATGAGATTGACATGAACAGCGGCTTTCAGATGCAATATACACCGCGCGACAGTAGTACCCATCGATACACAGTCTCCAGTAACGTGAAGGTTGTCCGGGAACAATATCCCAACAGTTCCAACCAACCCAAATCGTGCTCTGCTATCTCAGCACCCACCAATATAATATCAAACCGTGCAAGAGAAGCATCGACGATAACACACTGTACTAAGAGTTGCGTTTCAAGAGGATTACGAACCAATTGTGAAAAGATGAAGTCTAAACATGACTGATTAGGGCGGAGCTTGAGAAAGTTGCCCGGGCACAGACCCGGCAAATCGGTGTCCGATGATCTCCGAGTTACACCATCACGATCGGGGGCCGGTTGCGAGCGGCTTACATATCAAGAGCCAAGCTCTTTGTCCGAATTTCTGCGACCGTCAAATTCATTACGACCAAGGAATCCGGCAGAAAGAGATTCGTAATCTTCGCTCCCAGATAAACCGTACTCTCGGATCAGCAATAATATAGAGACGGCGACCTCTCGACTACGAAAGCAACTTTTCCATCCCATCCATCAGTGCGAATTGATCACATCAACCCAGCTTCCAGCCGTCTTTTAAGATCAACATCAGAACGCCCATGAACCATGGCGAAGGATTTGCACGACAACGTGTCTCGCGTCAAGAGATTCAATGCCATTGGTACAACTCTTTTTGTTGGCCTGCGCGCAGCAGACGTTTTGCTTCAGCACGCTCTCCTTCAGCGCGGCTGGGCCAAGAATTTGATTGAACTAATCGGCGGGACTTCGTTGAAGTCGAACATCGTCCTCAACCCAGCGACTTCGCAAATACATCCTTACTATGGCATCGTCACATTCATGGCTTTCGGTAGCAGCTTCAAGCAGATCTACACCGCTCTCGTCATGTCAGAACAAGACATGCCACCATCATCGGCAGTAATCATCGCGCTTTTCAACACGATCTTCAACTCGCTCAACACCTGCCTGTCTGTCTGGACCGCGACATCTGCGCTGTCAAGCGCCACAACTTTATCGGAGGTACTGGGGTCTCCGGCAGTCGCGACCGGTCTCGCATTTT
The DNA here is from genome assembly GCA_025327155.1 of Colletotrichum sp. SAR 10_75. Classification (NCBI taxonomy): domain Eukaryota; kingdom Fungi; phylum Ascomycota; class Sordariomycetes; order Glomerellales; family Glomerellaceae; genus Colletotrichum; species Colletotrichum sp. SAR 10_75. The sequence goes on along the minus strand of JAKMWT010000322.1, from coordinate 29,177 downwards.
ACCTGATTGGCATTCTGACAGAGGCGGCCTCGGAAACGCAACGCATGATTTTCAAGAAGAGCCCCGCCAACAAAGGGAAGCCATACGCCGGTGGCTTGTTTTCTCTTGCAAGGCATATCAACTACGGCGGCTACACCATCTGGCGTACGGCATATGCCTTTACCTGTGGCGGCTGGGCCGTTGCCATTCCGGTGTTTACCTTCTTCTTCTACGATTTCGCCACTCGAGGTGTCCCAGTCCTCGATAAGTACCTTTCGGAGAGAGTAAGTCCTTACCTTAGTCTTCGTAAGACTTCAACACGTTACTCACCTTCTTTCCTTAGTATGGTGATTCGTGGAAGACTATCAAAGCCAACGTCCCTTATCGTTTGATCCCCGGCGTTTATTAGGCCTTTGACTCGCTCAATACGAGGCGCGATGGAAATAGAAATGCGGCTATCGGGGTGACTTCATGCAGGAAAGATTAGGGGAGGGGGGCGTCTTGATTAACTGAAGTATCAACTCTTACTCAATGTGTGTTGCGCTTCAATTTTGACACTCATGGTGACTGAGACTCTTCACCCCAAAGCAACTAGCCCGGTCCGTGAATACAGGGGAATACCACCGATCTAACGCAAAATTTCAATGGAACTCGCTGGTCAATCTTTTGTTTCCGTAAGAATCCAAATAAACTGGGAGGGAAACCAAAAGGAAAGGGTTGCAAGAAGCCCCAGGGTTGAGTCATCTACAGACTTGAAAAGAGTAGCAGTTTCTACAATGTCTTGCGCGGAGGGTGCTTTCGACAACGCACCTGGTCCGTTTCGGTTGGATAAACACTGCAGCTAGTCCCATTCCTCACCAACGCTAACTGTCTCTGTACTGATTGCAAGCTGCAACATGAGGGCACAGCAGGTTCTCCGGAAAGCAAAGAGAACTTCCGTCAATCAGCTAGCCAATTACGCGTCATTTCTGGCAAAAACTTTGATTGAATTCTGGATGCAAGTGTTCCGACGGGACGCTCTTCCGGCGGTTGGCTTGCTTCAGGGCCGAGTTCCGTACTTTACGCCTCTGTGAAGCATTGAGCTGTGGCCTTGAAATAAACGAGCACCCATAAAAGCCAAGCAAGAGACTGAATTGGAAATGATTGAACATCTCCCTCAATATTGAATTATTAAAACTTGACGAGATGTTGACATTTGGGTTGGCTCTTACCCTGCTCTTTTGCACTAGTGTTGCTGGTCAGGTTGATCCTTCACCGTCGATTGTTATCGATGCTGGTACAATCATCGGTGCAACAACGTCATTGCCATCTACGACGGCTGTTGTGCATAAGTTTCTCGGTATACCTTTCGCGCAGGCGCCTGTCGAAGAGAATCGATTTCTCCCTCCAAAAGCCCTGCTGAAGCATGATGAAAACCCGCTGAATGCGATAGCGTGGGGGAACAAGTGCATTGCTGTCACTGGAAGTGAGTGGCATTATACAATTCGTGAATCGTGAGCTGACAAAATCAGGTAGTGATGGGCCTCCTGAAAGCGAAGACTGTTTGTTCTTGAACGTATACACACCAGCCGGAGCGGGATGTCACAGCTCGGGTCGGCCGGTTCTTGTGTGGATCCATGGCGGATGGTTGCGGGAGGGCACAGCCAGCCAGCCCATGTTTGACGGATCCAGATTCGCCGCCTTGCAGGGCATAGTTGTTGTGACTTTTAACTATCGTCTCAATGGTGTGTTGGATTATTCCGTTCTCGAGGTAGCCTGCTAACTGCTAACCATGAGATACAGTATTTGGCTTCCCAAATTCTCCTCAACTACCCCTGGAAGAAGAAAATCTCGGCTTTTTGGATCAGCGAATGGCCCTCCAATGGGTCCAAGAGAACATAAATGCGTTCGGCGGAGATCCATCGAAAGTCACGATAGCCGGAGAGTCCTCGGGCGGATCTTCAGTTGACCGTCTCGTCACCACCATTCACTCCAATCCTCCATTCCGCGCGGCGGCATGTTCGAGCGGCCAGGCTACAGTAAGCGCCATTGGTCGGGAGTCTGGCCCACTATCATGGGCTGCCCTTGTGTCTCTTCTTGGATGCGCAGGCGAAGACCAGATTGGATGCGTGCGTGCAGTCGACGGCAAGACAATCCGAGACTTGATCGTTGCGAACGGGCTGGACTTCAGCCCGGTGAACGATAATACCACCCAAAAGGAGCTTCCATACCTTCCGATTCGAGCCTCTGGACGTGTTGCCCCGGTCCCACTGTTGATCGGCTCGACAGGTCAGGAGGGAACTTACTTGGCTCCTGCTTATGGCCTGAATCTTTCGGCTGTCACTGAAGAGATGCTTACGCAAGTCATTGGCGTATTTACTGGCAACGACTCAGACCTCATATCCGCTATAATGCAGATTGTTGCCGTCAAACAACAAATGACGGGTATTTCGCTGTTTGGTGCTGCTGCTCAAGTCTATACTGAAGTGGTCTATCAATGCGTGAGTCTTGATCCTTTTGCTCATTAGTTCTCTCATCCGTTACTAACCAAGACCCCTTTGGAGCCCGCCCTTCTTGTCTCTCGTGTTTCATCTCAGAGCAATATACCGACCTGGAGGTATTTTTACAATGCCTCGTTTCCGAATCTTGCTGCCGAAGGCTACACTTCTGATGAGCTGGGCGCATCCCATGGAACAGACACGGCTATGATCTGGGGCACTTACCCTCAAGAGGGTGCCACAGATTACCAAAGAGAACTCAGTCGGTATTTGCAAAAGCTGTGGGCAGGATTTATCAAGGACCCTTCAGGCAAAGGCCCCGGCTGGGAAAGGGTGGACGCAGATGGTAACAACATTGCATGCATTGGGTGCACGGGAGAAGTTGGCGAGCTGAATCTCATCGTATCTGCCACTGTGGATGGATGGTGTCCAACGTACGAGCCGTTCTTCGGTAGAGTCAAGACACCATTCGTCAAGGCTTAGGTGACAGGGTTCATTTCGTTGATGGGTCCGGAACCACGATTCGTCGAACCGTCGTCGCGCATGGCTCTGTTGGAACCGTGACCTGGAACCAACATAACCCCTGGTAGAGATGCCCGGCAGGTAGCATCCGGCCACCAACACCAACACACGCATGGTAATGGAGCCTCGTAAGAGAAATTAATGCCAATTCTATATTTTTCATTGATACGCGCGCTGCTTCCTATTTCGGAAAATGCGGTATCCACGGACAACACTGCAAATGGCTTGTTCACCGCGAACGTGCATGACTCTCCCCGGCTAAGAAGAGGGGTAGAGAGATAAGTCCACCTTTCGTGGGAAGCAAAACAATCGTCTTGTGCAAACCTCCATTGTGCTCTCTTTCCCCTTCATCTTCATCACAACTATTGACGTCGATTGACCATGTGCGGTGACAATAGGTCTTCGCCAGCGGCCGACGCCGCCCCGGCTCCTGTCCAAGCCAACAACCCTATCCAGATTGTCCCTGATGAGGTAATTCTGACATCTCAACTGGTATCACATGTTGTACAGCTTACTGATAAAAGTGTACCTCAGTCTACACCCGACGACGCGTCAGCAATTGGAGAGGTAGGCGACCCGTCTGGTTTTGAAGCATTATGTGTTCACAGTTGCCTCCCAGAGCATCTCATCTTCCAGCGCCAGCGTATCTAGCTCGATCCTTGAGTACCGTTACGAAAACGGTCGGACTTACCACAAGTACAAGGATGGCAGTAAGTATGGCTGAAAAGCCGTCGAAACGGTTGGTTAATGAGATTAGAATACATGTTACCCAACGACGAGCTTGAAAATGATCGACTTGGTAAGAATAGGCCCATGATGTGTGTCTATGTTCGCAAGGACTGTGGTATGCTAATAAAAATACAGACTTGCAACATAACCTGTTCCTGTTGACATTTGATAACACGCTTGGGCTTGCTCCCCCCTGCCAGAAGGATTCCTCGGTGAAGCGTGTCCTCGACGTTGGTACAGGCACTGGCATTTGGGCAATTGACTTCGGGGAAGATCACCCGGATGCTGAGGTACTTACACGTTTGTCCTTGGCTCCGATTTTCACCGAGACTCATTGATATGCTAGGTCCTCGGCATGGATCTTTCGCACTCAATGCCGGAATAGTGAGTCGATAGTCAATCGAATCTGGATAGGCCACTGTGCTGGCGGGCCCACTGACTTTTTCCAGCGTTCCGCCGAACGTCAAATTCGAGATTGACGACTTGGAAGAGGAGTGGATTTATTCGCGACCGTTCGATTACATCCATAGTCGGATGATGAATTCCTCAATTAGTGATTGGAAGGTGTATCTTCAGAAGGCATTCCAGTAAGTTTCTTGGACAAGATGACCGTAAAAAAGGCTCTGAATAAGGATTCGACTAAAATCCAACTTAGCCATCTCTCCCCTGGCGGCTATTTCGAGCTACAAGAGCCTGATCTTATCCCGCATTCCGATGATGGCACTCTCAAGCCGGAACATGCGCTGTCGAAGTGTATTGACCTGATGCTTGAGGCTGCTGTCACTTTTGGGCGCCCTTGGAAAGAGATTTCTACGCTTGCTAGAACTATGGAAGAGGTTGGGTTCGTTGACGTGAAGATGCATGTTTTCAAGTGGCCTTCAAATGGGTGGCCTAAAGATCCCAAGTATAAGGAGTTAGGACTCTGGAACAACGAAAACCTCTGCTCCGGCTTCGAAGGACTGTGCATGGCACCTTTTACTCGAGCCCACGGCTGGACAAGAGAGGAAGTTCTTGTGTTAATGGCAGAAGTGCGGAAGGACTTCAGAGACAGATCTATTCACGCCTACTGGCCTATGTAAGTGTCACGACACTATCCACGTTCGACTCGCTATTCGCTAACGGATTACTAGTTACTCTTTGTATGGAAGAAAGCCAACGGAGGGGGAGACCGAGAAGTAGCCACACGATCACTTGGTGTTACACGTGGAACTTCCCCGGCAAACAACGATGTTTGTCGGGCGGTGTTTTGTAACAAATGCACAATGGACTTTAGCATAGCCTCATCTCTGAACCTGAATGGAAAGTTTTCTCATATGTCAGGGCTTAGGTGGTTCTTCTTCAACATAGTTTTGAGGCTGGTACTTATTTGGCCGTCGGTCAGCCCCGTACTCGTTGGAATAGCTGTCTAAAGCTGACTTGTGACCGGCTGATGTACCCGACCGAATTTTCGCCAACCTCCAACAGATATGGAATCCATGACTGGGTCGCATATGGAATGATCTCCGTTTCATCCTTGTAACATGGTACGCGCGTAGCTTCCTGTTCTGGACGATGCAGTCTCCACTGACATCGCTTGAAATGGCTTGCTTGTCACCAACGTGCATGACTATCACCCATGGCCAAGAAGAGGGGTAAGAAGTCTGATCACATTTCAAGAGACAACAAAACGTGGCTGTTTTCGAACCTCCTTGCTAAGCGCAATACCAATGTCTCCATTCAATTCGAGATCGCTTTCTTTGGAAAATGTGTGGTGATAACAACGAAGCAACTCCTGCTGCGCAGACGCCTCCTGTTCAGGCCAACAACCCCATCGATCTCGTTCCCGATGAGGTGTGTTGCTGGAAGCATCTTAAGTGTATCAAATGGTTCTGACGGCAAATATTAGGTAGTCGATGACAGTGCCTCCGAGCACGCAGGAGTAAGCGTTTGCAATGCCTGATTTCGAGCATTTGGTTAACGAGGGGTAGAGTATCGCATCTTCGAGCGCCAGTGTAGCCAGCTCGGTCTTCGAATTTCGAGTGGAGAATGGTCGAACTTACCACAAGTACAAAGATGGAAGTAAGTTTCTTCCAGACCATAGAAGCCTGTCATTATCAGCCATATCTTACCGATGCAGAGTACAACATTCCCAACGATGAGTCAGAGCAAGACAGACTAGGTAAACCAACGAGAAAATCTTCTCCTTCAAACAAAACGCTCAAAATCAACTGGACAGATCTCCAACATAACCTATTTCTGTTGACGCTTGATAACAAACTTGGGCTCGCACCCCCGAACGAGCCAGACTCAAGCGTCCAACGTGTGCTCGATATTGGGACAGGAACGGGGATCTGGGCTGTTGAATTCGGAGAGGACCATCCTGACGCCGAGGTAACGAATTCCCGCACGTTTTTTCAATCAAAACTGACGATAAGATCAGGTACTTGGCATGGATCTTTCCCCATCGATGCCTGAATTGTATGTGCCGCAGAAGCCAACCGGAGGAATATGAATTCTAATATTCTGCAGCGTCCCACCCAATGTCAAGTTCGAGATCGACGATTTGGACGAAGAATGGACCTATTCTCGTCCGTTCGACTATATCCACAGTCGAACGATGAACTCTTCTATCAACGACTGGCCACTGTACCTCAAAAAAGTTTTCAAGTGAGTCTTGACTACCCCAAGTTTCTGATTATCGATGCTGCTATGAGTTATATCAACATACTGATAGCTTCAGTCACCTCACGCCAGGCGGATACTTCGAGCTTCAGGAGGCCGACCTCTTTCCCACATCAGACGATGGGACCTTGAAGGATGACTCCCCATTGATGAAGTGCACAAATCTGATGTACGAAGCTTCTGTGAAGTTTGGACGCCCATTTCAGCAGATCCCGCCTCTGGTTAGAATGATGGAAGATACTGGTTTTGTTGATGTCAAGTTGAATAGGTTCAAGTGGCCGACAAATTCCTGGCCTAAGGACCTTAGATATAAAGAGCTAGGGATATGGGCCAACGAAAATTTGACTAGTGGTCTCGAGGGGTTCTGTATGGCCCCTTTCACAAGAGCCCACGATTGGACGAGAGAAGAGGTCCTAGTATTCTTGGTCGACGTCCGTAAGAACATGAACGATAGGTCTATCCACGCATACTGGCCCCTGTAAGTTGATGCATTTGTTTAATATAAGTAGTAAATGCTAACCGCGTTCTAGCTGGTCGGTCTATGGCAGAAAGCCAACAGAAGAAGAGGCCGGGGCGACGGAGAGCTAGTGTGAGGTTCTATGTCGTTCTTTTCCATCCGTAAATCTTAAGCCACCAAGGTCGCGTGATTTAGCAAATCGAAAATTTGATTCTAGGTCCCTGCTTTGGTGGAAAATTCTTGGCAACGAATTCCATTCTCACTACCAGAGTTCAATATCAAACTTTTTTGATCATTCTGCCTTTTAGGAAAAAAGTCATCAAGCTTTTGTGGAGCTCTTCTTCGAGTCTGCCGTAAACACCTCGGTAAGTGAGGCCAAATCTAGAACAGGGGTCCATCGCTGTGCCACAATCAGCAGATTAGTTGTTTTAAGAAGCGAAGATTTCTGTACTCGCCAGGGGCTATCTATGTCCTTTTCAAATAATCAACCTTCGGGAACAAACTATCACCTGCTTGCGGATGGAAGATGACTTTATCGACTGGCAAAGGACAAACACACCTCAACAGCGCACACCTCCGGATAATGCTCACTTTCCACCTCTTTCCCTTGCTTCCCCTTGAAATGCGCCAACGCATATGGGAGTTGAGCATGGAACCAAGAGATCTTCCATACGGTCCCAAGCCTCGCCCTTATTTCAAAATTTCATGGCCAGCACCGGCGCCAATGCCGCCTGCCTTACAGGCGTGCAGCGAATCCCGGACATATCTTCAACGTCACTATGCAAAGGCATTCCAAACGCAGAAAGATCCAAAGAGATATGTTTGGGTCAATTTTGAGATCGACAGTATCTACATAGATCAGTATCATCTCGAAGATCTTGCTGCAACAGAAGAGGGCTCTTCCATTCGTCAGCTCGTTATCTCCGGCCAGTGCGTAGAGCATTTCTGGTACAACCATGAGCGCTGGCTACGCGAGATGAATGGTTTACAGAATGTCACTATTCTTTACCATGAGACAGCGCCAGAAGAAAAGGAGGAGGACTGGTGCGGCGACTGGGATGAGCAGATACGGTATTGGTATTCCGGCGATTTCATGGAAGAAGTCGTTCAGTTCGACGCCAAGGTAGTGCATCCGCTGTGCCCGCCTTTCGAACTCAACAGACACAACTACGAGGAGGCCAGAGAGATGGTTTTGAAAATACGGCAGGCTGAGTTAATTAGAAGCTATAAAGGGAATCACGGAAACTAGTTCTTCTCCCAATCTCAATAGAGCTACTACAGCCTCAGCCCGAGATCCTTCTTCCCTTCTAACTTTGAGCGAACCTCGAGCGCACCGCAGGTATACATGGACTTAGGGCTGCTCTACGTTCAATCGTTGGACAGAGCCGATGCACCTTGGTAAAAAGAAAATAATCAGATAGACGACTCTTATTGAATACTAGATCTCGAGCGGAAAACCCAGATTGACACCAAGCTTCTCCGTCATTGTTCCTTCCACTATTTTCATACTCCACTGATAGGTATCAAGAGAAAACCCGGAAGCTCCTTACTGCCAGGCAAAAACAACTCAAGGGGAATTTGCGATATTGCATGTCTTTGCTCGATTCATAATGACCATTGTTACGGATATTTTCGCCATTGGTGATGGCGAGACCCGTCGGCGTGTTCTAAGCATCACAGGCTACGTTACCAATAGAGGTGATTAAGCCCAATACTGGCGTGTTTGAGCCGAATGCTGCTGAAGATTATTACGAGGAGTTATCAGAGTGACAGAAAACTTCAATATTTGTGAAGCTCGCACCTGGGAGCTTCAATACACACTTTCACGGAGTAGGACAAGAATCCGAACTGTTACTATTGTCATCCAGCCTTGAAGACAATCTCGTATGCAATCATTTCCTGTCCGTTCCCGCGCAGTACTCTCGCATTTAAAGGGCACATTCACGATGACCTCGCACAATCTGCTCGGTCTTCGCTGTTTCCACCTTATCCGTGCGTTTCCGGTCGAGGCAAGGCGACATCTCACTTGCAGTAGGTTGTCTCGCCTGTCATACGACAACTCCAACCCAAGCTTACCATTCGAAGCCGATGACCTCGGGATCTCGCATCTATTCGCTTTCAGCCCTACAACCAACCAGACTGGTGCAAATGGGCAGAAGTTCTGTTCAAGCTTTGACAAGCTGCAATCGCATTCGGCGCCACCATCCGACATTAACGGATCTTGACCTAGGCTCGGTCTTAGTAGACGCGCTTGTTCCAGGTCTGTGTTTCGCACTGACTCGACTCGTCCCATCTAAGGTCTGCAAAAGCTCACCTATCGTATCTGTTTATCACGAGCTACGGAAGTACCCGATGAACCTTATTTGTGTACGGCAAGGCTTTTTGAAGTCGCGGAGGCGACCGCTGCAACGATGGCGTCTCGGGACAGGCTGCAGGCATCGGGGAGGCAGCCGGGCTGACGACTCGCCTCAAACCAGCCGCCTGACAACTTCTTGACATCTGTAACGTCTACTAGTGGTCCCAATTCCATCTCTTGTCGGCAAAGTAAGATTTTGATTGGCAGACGAACGTAGTTGAATCGATGTATCACCGGTGCCGTTAGCTGCCCGAACTACGTCTCAGTAGCTCCCCGACCGTACAAGGTCCCCGACGAAGTGGCTCAAGTAACGATACTGTCGAAATATATTTACTGAATAACCGAGATCATATGCATTCAATCCATACACACTGTGACTTCTGAAATCGCCCTTTGATCCAGCCACTTTCTTTCTTTACGAGTGTAGCCATGGCTCCGAAGGACACATCCGCGGGAGCGGCAATCTACGTCCCCGTTATTCTTCGTTACGTCTACGATCCTCTCGTCCTAGGCTTCTATTGCCCATGTGCATGGCAAATTTCATCGAAAGAATTACGGGGCTTTTTCAACGGCCACATCACCAGTGCCGGTGCTCGCTCAAGGTCTCGATTTTCTCAGCAACAAAGCAGTCTCTCCAAATCGGGCTCCTCACCATGTCGAATACTCGACATTGGAGTAGGAACGGGATACTTTATCAAACACGCGCCAATGCCAGAGGGCACTCAAGTAACCCTGGTAGACCTGAACCCCTCGGCTCTACACGCTGCCTCATCACGCACGCTCGAGATGCACCCACATGTCACCTGCAAAACCTCAATAGGGGACTTCTTGGATCCTTTAGCCCGGGGACTCTCGTGTGAAGACTTCAATGGTGCCAAGTTCGACGCCATCTCAGTCATGATGCTGATTCACTGCGTGCCGGGTCCCCCGGCCAGGAAGGCGGAGGCATTGATTCGATTGAAGAGTCTTTTGACTCCCGACGGCAAGCTCTTCGGCGTCACAATTCTGGGAAAGGGTGTCAAACACAACTCAATGGGGAAGGCCCTTATGTTCTGGCACAATCTATTTGGAGTTTTTGGGAACACAGAGGATGACATGGAAAGCTTTGTCGGGCCGCTCAGGGAGGCTTTCGAAGACGTCAGGTGGGAGGTACACGGAACTATGTTACTGTTTGAAGCGAGTAGACCGAGATGTTGAGAAGATAATACACGTGGTTGTCAGTTGAAGATGAAGAGCGAGTCGTGTGCAGCACTCCCCGACATCGAAGTACAGAAGCCGACTAGTACGACTCATTTTACTTTGGCACTTCGCATTCGGTTCGCAAATCTAGATTCTTCTAGTGACGTGACGTGGATTAGAGTTGCGGTGTGCTTGACACCGCTAGAATTTCGCGGAAATTGCTAAGTTGCCCCGTGGTGCGGAAGTTTAATAATGGCTTTAATCAGACGAACCGTACTATGGTGAACCTAGCTCAAGAATAGACGCGATTGGTTGTGTTTGAAAATAAGAAGCAGCCCTCCTCGGGTTCAAGTAATCATCCGAGCTTTACGATCCTGTCATTTCCTGTAGAAAGCACAGCTGCACGACGTTCGAGAATGATCGCGCCCACAAAGATCAACCGTGATCAATGACAAAACTTTTCAGACTTTCACTTGTACCTCAGATACAAAGCGCTCAAGCTCGAAAGCCAGCTGAAGGTCAAGAGCGTATTTTAAATCCACGGGTTGAACAGAATAGCAAAGCAAGCATAGCATTCACGTGTGCGATCACTGTAGTAAAGAGCCAAGTTCTCAGCAGATTGATTGGAACGGGTTCTGATTTATATGTACTCGAAAGATATTGCGTAAGCTTTTCCAACTCTGCACCCTTTTTTTTAGGTGCTAGGACTATGAAACTTCCTCAAAATATGTATCCGATAGAATGAAAGCCAACGTCGGCAGAAAGTAAAGTCCAGCGCTCACTCCCATATGCAACTTCTTGTTCTACAAGTCAAAGTTCCAGCCACCAGTGTAGTTGGAAAAGAACCCTTCAGGGTCGTACTTGGCCTTGATCTCCTGCAACTTGCTATAGGTGGTGAAGGTCTTCAGCGGATCTTGGTCGTAGTGCGCATCGTTGATGAACAGCGGCAGGTCGTCGGCAAAGGGCACACTCTCGACCATCTTCTTGAAGCTAGCCTCGAGTTCGGCGGTCTGGCCACTAGTGAGGAACGGGCTGGATTGCAGGAGGAAACAGAGCCATAGCCAAGGTCCATCGGGCATCTGCATCGCATTGCCGCCGTTCTGGCTCTTCGACGCGTCGGTAAGACTCTTAGGGATGGGTTGGTAGTCAATCGACAAGAGCGTGTACTTGCCCTTGTTGTCAGCGCCCCATTTTGTCCAGGCCTCGTGGGCGGAGCGATAGGCGTTGTCGACCACGGCGTTTCCGGTCTCGCCCCCAGGGAATGGGATCCGGTAGACGCCGTTGCGGAACTGGTTCTTGCCCTTGGACAGCTCGGCGCCGTTGGGCAGCGGCATGTTGATCACCTCCTTGTACGTCTTGGTGCCCAGGGTGTTGAGCAGGTGGGGGATCGAGGTGAAATTGGCAAAGGCTTTCTCTGCGCCGGCCTGGTCACCGTCGTAGACCATGAACAAAATGGCAAAGTCGTCGAGGTTCAAGTCTCCGAGAGCGGGAGTGCCCAACTTCTCGTACGTCCCGATAATCGCCGCCTTGGGATCCTCGTTGTACAAGGTGAAGTTGGCGATGGCGTTCATGACGTTCTGAGTCTGGTTAAACAGATAAATGACATTGCCAGCGTACAGATTTCCGATCGGGCGTGTCTGGACCTTGTACTTGGTCACGACGCCATAGGCATTGCCGCCGCCTCCGCGCATGGCAAAGAAGAGGTCCTCATTTTCGCTGGGCGAGGCAGTCACGATGTCGCCGCTCGGCAGGACAACCTCCAGTTCCCGGAAAGAATCAACGGCCAGACCGTACTGGCTCGAGAGATAGCTCAAGCCACCTCCAAGAGCCAGTCCTGAGCCAACACCGCTCAGACGGGCCCCAACAACCGTCCTGTTGTACTTGGCGAAGTAGTCGTAGATGTCGCCAAACTTGCCACCGGGCTGGTATGTTCCAAGCGTCGTCGTTTCGTCGTAAGTTCGTTCATTCATCTCGGTGAGGTCGATCAAGACGCCCTTGTCCACGCTGGAGAAGAAGGTGTTGGGGTTGTGACCCTCCGTCTTGATAGCGAAGCGCGACCCGGCTGCGCGTACCGACTTGAGGATGGCTGCCACATCCTGGGTGGTGGTTGGAAACACCACGCAAGAAGGGTTGTAGCCGCTCTGAGCCGTGTTGAAGTACTCATTCTTGCTCTGGATGTAGTCGATCTTGATGCTCGTAGCAACCTTGGTAGTTCCCAGCTGGGTCGTCAGATCGGTGCAGGCCGTGGAGCCAGCATCTCGCGCAGCCAGTAATGCGCTGGCTGTGTTAGCGAGACCAAGGGTGAGGGCGGCTAAGACTGCGCGCATCTTTGCTGTAAGAACAAAACGAAGGGGAACGAGAATGCGACTGTTCCGGACACCGCGAAAAAGAGTGACTGCAAATTGACGCTCAAGAACGAAAAGGGTCAAGAACCTCTCGAGAGGATTCACGAGGCTGGCTGTTTCTAGGCGTTCCACTCTGGCCGGCGCCCTCCTTAACCGCTTTTGTACTCCGAGCCACCATCGGCGGTCCATCTTCGTCGGCGACCCCCACAATCACGGGCGTCGCTCGGCCAGTTCATCATTTCCCGCGATATGAGGATCGTCGCAAGGATGGTGACCCCGTTTTCGCATCCTCAAATACGAAAACGAGCAGAAAGAAAAGAAGATGCAGCCTCGGGACGAATAAAGAATTATAATCACTGATATTCCACCAAGCCAGATATTCACCACCTTAGTCGGATTCGTTACTCAAGTGGCAATGGCCAATCGCATTATTGGAATCGCGCAGAGGAGTGTCACCGACATGAAAATTACCCCGCAAGATGTCTTTCAAAGCCCAGAACATGAAGAGACATACCGGTTAGTTGCCGGCTGATGTTGCATTCCTCGGTTGTCATACCACTTGCGCGAATTGAACTGAGGAACAGTCTCCTGATATCAGAAGAGCGTCTTACAGAAACTCTCTAGATGGCACATGCACTTTTGCCTCGGTCAGTCATCATGATGTTCCTGCTGCCCCTTGTGATATTCGTTATTTATTCGTCATAGCTTCCTTTGCGCCAAGTTGCAAATCAATTCCCAAAAAGTATCCGTTTATCCGTTGATTGCTCCTCCTCTATCAGTTTTCAATCTAAGCCCAAAAGCAATATCAAACAAAGCCTGTATCCAATTCTAACCTCTATAGTGCCCTTTCTTGAGTGTTTCCAATTTTCCAGCCGCAGTTGTGTCAACGTCGCGATCGCTTCGTGTAATTGTTTTGCCATGTTCTTGTTTTCCTGTCGTCATTTCGTCCACTGTTCGTTGCGAGTCTTTAGATCAAGTGCCCCATTACGTGCCTAATCCGATCAGACCACGCTTGTTTCCGTAATCGTGACCACTGTCTCCCCCTTCTTGGCGGCGGTTGTTACTTTCTTCTCCGTGTATCTCTTCTCGATTGCCTCCAGACTGTGGCCCCGTGTCTCCACCATGTAGAACGCTACAACGACTGTGCAGAACAACGAACAGCCCGCGAAGAGGAAGTAGGCGCCGAAAGAGGAAACCGAGAGAAGTACCGGAGTGATCAGCGCTACAACATAATTGGCGAACTGTTGGCTTGTCAGCAGATTTTCACATGAAATACCTCGTGGCAGTCTGCCAGAGAGATCGGCCGAGACTCACCCAGTTGGCGCTCTGAGCCAAGCTCGACGCGCTGCTTCTGGTCTTCCTAGGCAGGCTCTCGACCAAGAAGGTGCGGAAGGAGAGCGCCCAGGTAAAGCTGTAGACGATGGCGAATAGGTAGATAGACACAATGACAACCCACTTGCCAGCTCCTCGGTCTGCATGAACTTCGTCGGCGGCGTACAGCGAGCCCATGAGGACCATCAGAGCAGTGATCAGCACACCGCCCAGGAGACTGGAGGTCTTGCGTCCCCAGCTGTCAGCGAGGAACGTCGCGGGCACAGTCGTGGCCAAGATGACCAATGCAGACACGCCAGATGCCAGAAACGTCGCTTTCTCGCCATCCAGTCCTGCCTGCGTGAACATGATTGGCGCGTAGTACAATATTCCGTCAATTCCGCTCCATTGTTGGAATCCCATGAGAAACAAACCGAACAACGTCCTGCCCCTATACGGGGCGGAGAAGGCTTCGCGGAAGCCGGCGAATGCTTGCCTCAAGACTTCAGAGACCGGGGCGTTGGGATCATGTTCTTGGTCGTCAGATGAAAGCTCCAGTATCTCTTCGCCTTCTTTTTCATTCAGTCCGAGCTTCTCGACGACGCGACGGGCCTCGTCTTGCCTGCCCTTAGCCATCAACCACCTCGGAGAAGGAGGAACGATGAAGTAACTTCCGGAGAACAGGAAGCCCAAGAATGAGGCAACAGCCAGCGGGAGACGCCACGCCGCAGATGACTTTCCTAGCGTCGCCGTACCATAACACCTGGCAATGACATGTCAGTAATTCCAACATGAGGACATGCTGGGGCAGCATACATGAAGTATCCAGTCACGATTCCCGTGACGATGGCAAACTGCGGCAAAGCAGTCATGATGCCGCGGATGCGAGCAGGCGAGATCTCGGAGACTTGAACATAGACGTTGCTCAAGAACATGCCTTCGCCAATACCCTTGATGAGCCGGCCGAGAATGAAGACGCCCAGGATGGGAGACGCGCACTCGATGCCGGTGCCGCATCCGTAGATGAAAGCACCGAGAGCGAAGAGGCGGACGTGGCCGAAGCGGTCGGCCATGACGCCGGAGACTAGCGCCGACAGGGCGCCGGGGATGAGGACGGATGAGACGATGACTCCGTGCATGGTGGGGGAGAAGTCTCCGAAAGTTTCACGGAAGGACGGCATGGTCGTTACGGGGCCGATGCTGCCCGTGTCGAGGCTAACTCATGGGAAGTTTTCATCAGCAAGGCCGGGGTAGTTGTTGACGGTGAGAAGGGCAAGTACACACCCGAACAGCATGGCGACACATGATGAAATGATGCTGGCTCTCACGTAGAGAGGAGCCGATAAGAATTTCATGTCAAAAACGGTACTCGAGATCCGTTGTATGTGATTTCCAACGGGCACGAAGCATCAATGTTTCCTCTTTGCAAGATGACTTTTTCCCTTCGCAGTTGGCATTGGCAAAGTCAATACTAAAAGCCGGTGGGTGAAAATTGGGTTTGAGCCCAACGCCGCCCGCCACAGCGCTTCGCAATGCCCGATTCATCGAAACCCACTTGTAGAGTTTTGCCTTATCGTGAATTTCGGGCCCGTGGAGGTCCACATCTCATGCCGATAGGGTCCATTGGCGTTGTAAAAGTTGCCTCTTTCGGAAACTTTGGCGGAACGGCGCATGTGAGTAGTGATTTGTCTCAAAGATAAGCTGCCTTACAATGGGCCTAGAACGCCGTGATCGTCGAGTCAAATGGCGTATGAGAAAGGCGTGGTTGGTTCTTTGCTCATTAGCAGCGGGCTGACGCCGCCAAGATCCCACATGCTCTCAACCATTTACGTAGACTCGCTTGAAGAGGCACGGGGTTACACCAAATGGAGGGGTCTTGAGATGAGACCCTCGCATGAAAAATTGACGGAAAGCAACACCAAGTCTCTATTAATATCTACAGGCCACCACACCGCGCTTCAGTTTCAATGAGACCCCGCTCATTTCCGTCGTGCCTTGAACGTTTTCAAGGGGTTTACTTTCCTGGTTCCGGCCTTCTTGCCACGTGCAAACTTGCCCTTCTTATTCCTCAACTTGCCGCCGACCTTTCTAAATGGCACCATGCCGACCTCGTTCGAAGTGAGCGAGTCTTTGCCCTCCTTAGGAAGCAAGTATTCGGGTATATGCTTGAGATGGGGCTGCTGTCTTGCTGTCCTCAGCTCTCCGTCGTGACGTAGGTGCTGCAGTTCTGTAGGGTTCTCCTCGAAGTATCTGTAGAACTCAGTCAGTTGTGTCTGAGAGAAACAAAGGCTGCACCGATGATGTGTGCTCAGAATGCCTTACCTCTTCAGCTTCTCACTCTTCAAGAGCTCCTGCTTCAACTCCCTCATACGCGCCTCTCTCACAGCGACCTTCGTGACTGCTCTCAACGCATCGTCCAGACGGTACCGGAACGCGTCCAGATGCTCCTTCTTGAAGTTGTATGGCTTCACCTCCTTGCCCTGCTTCGCTTGCTGCCTTTTGATCTTGGCTAGTACCTTCTCGTCGTTCTCCGCGGTCTCGATGCTGGTGGGCATGTGCTTGCGGTACAGCTCCTTGGGTACGTAAAACGAAAGGGCCATGCCTGTCCTTCCAGCACGTGCTGTCCGACCAATTCGGTGTGTGTATGACGATGCTGACGTTGGCAAGTCAAAGTTGACAACGGCTGCCACATTCTTGAAGTCGATGCCTCGTGATACGCCAAACTCGACATCCCGCTTTGACGACTTCTTCTTGTTCTTCTTCTTAGACTCCTTCTCCTTCTCCTTCTCGCCCTCGCCGTCTTCCTCCTCGGCGTCCTTCTCTTCGACGCCCATAGCGCTCTTCTCGTCGGACGCGATAATGATATCGTAGACACCGCGGTTGAACTCCTCGAGCACGTGTGCTCTTGATGTAATGGGGAGCTCGGAGTTAAGGATACAGCTTCGGACCTGGAATTGTTCGAGGAAGAGCTTCAGGCGGTATGATCTGTCGACGTCGTTGACGAAAATGAGACACTTTCCCTTGACCAGCTTCAGCTTAAAGATGATGAAAGCCAACAAAAACTTCTCGTCCTCGGCGCAGCTCACAACGAACTGTGACAAGTTATCACCCTCCGTTTCCTCGTCGTCCAAGTCGAGGACGGTCGGTTTCCGGGCGAAGATTCCTTGCAGAGAGGTGACATCGGTTGACAAGGTAGCGCTCATCATCAGAAGCTGAACACCCTTGGGGAGCTTCCTTGCGATGTTCTCCAGATCCTCGTTGTAGCCGTATGAGAGGATGAGGTCCGCCTCGTCGAGGACGAGATACGAGAGCTTTTCGAGGGACAAAGCGTCGTTGAGAATATTCCTCCATGCGGTAGCAGGTGTGGAGATGACAATATCGGGGAAGTTAGACAGGAGGGAGCGTTGAACAGCATCGGAGATCTTGTCGACAAGCTTGACGGCGTGGATGTCCTTCGCGCAATAGGCTGAGAATTGCTCAATCGCTTTGAGAACTTGGTCGGCGAGTTCGCGTGTCGGGACTAGAATAACGGCAGTCGTGGCGGGAGAGGAGTCGGTCTGGAGGAGGGCTGGTTAGCAGCGGTCGCGAGGGCGTTGGTCTGCAGTCTCTTACCGTCTTGCGCTTCAGGATGCTAGACAGTACGGGCAAAACGTAAGCGGCAGTCTTTCCAGAGCCACAGGGAGCCTTAGCGACGACATCCTTGCCGTCAAGAGCGAGCGGGATGGCCTTCTGTTGGACTGGCGTCGGGTCCTTGAAGCTCTCCGCGGCGACACCCTGCACCAGTCGCGTGTCGAGGCCAAGATCGCTGAAAGTGAGTTCCTTCACGGCAGGCTGTGGCTCCTGAGTCTTGGCGCGCTTCTCCTCCTTCGGCGCGGAGTCGTCGGTCTCGGTATGCTTTCTCTTCATTGTGGGAGTGGCAGTGGTGACGGCGGTGGTAGCAGCGTTGTCGATGCGACGATGTAGACGGCGATTGAGTTGAGGCGGCTGCACCTCAGCCAGAAAAAAAATCTGGAGGGGCGGGTCGAGACTTTTCTTATCTTATCGGCAAGCACAGACACTAGACGCACGGTTATGTAAGCAAGTACCCACTATCTCCGCCCCGGGGCCGGGGTCGGAGCCGGGACACGGACGACAGCGGCGGCGGACGTGCCGGGCAATGGCAAGGACGATGAGGGGCGACGATAAGAGAGATGGCAACAATTGCGATGATAGAGACGACAAGGTCATGATTTTACATTCAAGACAAGGCGGCAAGTAAAGTAGAGGAAGCTTTGTCCAAGTGAGCTTAATTCAGGCGAATTATAAAAGAAATTATTGTAAATCTACCGGAAAATATTTGGTCGCGAGTTGCGCTAATTCTAATCGATTCTATTTATTGCAAGCAACACGCTCTCTAATACGCATCATTTACAAGATCGCTCTCGTTTCCATGACTCCTTGGTCATGTGATACTGGTCGACAGGCCTAGATAAGAAGCTCTACAGCCACCTTCATCGACTATTTCATCCGCGCCCAGGAGTAAACAATGCCGCTAACAAATCCAATCGCTATCGCAGAAACGCTACCCACCGTTATAGGGGCTGAAAAGAAGATCAAGCCACTCAACGCAACTGGTAGCTTATTAAGGGCGCCTACCATCGAATACGTTGTCGAAGAGGTGACTCTGATGCACCATGCGGAGCTATACGAGATGGTGATAGCACCAAGGCCTGAGTAAATCATGCCGGCTATGATACTGTGTCGCGACGAATCGGGAAAGTTCTTTGCCAGGTTGGCAGCAGACCAGTCTTCCACCATAAGGGAGCAGGAAAGCAGGACGGGAATTGTCAATAAGTTGTTGTAAAACATGGCTGATAGAGTCAGTAAGAAAGATCCATAAAGCAAACCAGATGAACGTACTGTCCCAATCGCTAAAGTTCATCTTCTTGATGATCTTGCGCATTGACAGGAGATATGCGGCGCTGCACACAATATTGATGCCCATCCAGGTATATCCGACATCAAGATTTGATGACAGGCTTGAGACGCCTTTACTGAAAGACGCGTTGGCGGCGCTCTGTATGTCGGCCCATGCTGCAACGATCGAGCTCAGGACCATTAGGCAAAATGACAGGAAGGCCAGTGGAGTGACCTTGCCTCCGAACAACAGCACTTCGCCATACGCAATGACAATAGTGGTGAGATTTTTGAAAATTGTGTAAACCGGGACGGACAGAAATTGGAGCGCTTTGTTGCCGGTGTAAATCATGCTCACGAGAAGCAGAGAGATTGGAAACCCTGCATGAGACACAGGAGTCAGCTTGTGGGGAAGCAATGAATAAAGAATGACGACGTACACTGTTTGGCTTTTGTGTAACTAATGGGAGCCAGATTCCGAATCATTCGCAGTCTTTTGGCGAAAATAATCGCAGTAGTCGAGACGATAGCTTGGACGGCAAGGTAGAAGAATGTCAGGTTCCACGAGCTCCCTGACACAACATATTTGTTGACGACTGTCATGCTGATAGAGGACAAACAGTACGCAACAATGGATAAGGCAGTGCTGTTTTCGATTTGCCTGGTTGTGGTTGAAGCGCCATTGTAGTCGCTCGCAAGCAGACCAGAAGCGGCGTTATCGGATGGTTTCGCGTCGCGGCCATCGTAAGCGTCATCCGGGATGTTGATGACATGGTCCCCCTTTTCGGGATTAGACATCGCGACGAGTAGACGAAGGCTCTCGATAAGATGGGAAAAACGAAGAGCGCGGGAATTTTGTGAATAAATTGTGTTTGAATTTTCCGTTTATATGGGCAACTGCGAAGGTTATTTGGAGAAGAGCGATAGCGAGAAGAGGGGTTTGCGACGTGTGCTTGATTGTGGCTGTGTTCAGTCTGCAGTCAGCCATCTCATTTCCCCAATACGAATTCCTGACCACACTTGGGGAGGCTGTGTAGCCTGTGCCGCAATGTCACTAGTGTCTCACTTTTATCAATACATGTCTTTGGTTGATCTCAAAACATCCTTCTTTTCAGATAAGTCAGAGAGAAAAGTACAGCAGTTCCTAGTTTTGAAGCCTTGCCAATTGTTCTTGTCAAGTCTCTCTGTGAACTTGAGCGCGTGAGGTTAATGCAGCTGCTGATATCTCGGATCATTTAAGCTTCAGAGCACTTGATAATAAGTCCGGCCACATATGAAAAGAAAACATGTTGATTCATAAAATTTTAAAATGAACCAAAAGCAATTGTCACAGCGCTGAGCGTATCGAAGGAAGAACTCCTCTGCGCACTACGAACTTCATTTTCATTGGTATTAGGTATATTCTAAGTCTACATTCTAAACTGCAAAACCCATTATCAGATGATCAGTGACAGAAAAGTGTTGTGCAAGAGCTATAAGTTTGCATTTGACAACCTGTGATCTAGATCCTTGCTTGAAACCTCTTACTGCGGCTTTCCAATCACGTTCTTCTTCCAATCGTTGTAGTTGACGATCTTGGTGTCTGAGAGGAGCTTCCAGTCCTTCTTGCAATCGACTTGAAAGTCCAGAGCTCTGTCGTTAACAAGGTCTGTCGGGATGAGCAGCTGCTTGGCCCCCTTAGCAAACTTGACGGCGTCATTGGTTTTGTCAATCTTGGACATTCGAAGAGCGCGGTTAAATGCTTCGTCATCGACCTTCTTATTGTTGACAGTCTGCGTGGACGCCCAATCATACTGCGCACCGATTTTCCACCAGGTGTTCGGGGGAATCCACGCTTTGATGGTGTTGTCAAGGGCGATTCTGTTGGCAGTAATAAGACAATGCCTACACAAGAGATAATAATTAGCCGTGAAGCCTAATTTGCGACGTAACGAATGCTTACCAGTCACCAGGGTTTCCTTCCCACTGCCCAGGTCCAGGAGTGATGTAGACACCTTTGCCGATTTGAGCTCCGCCAGTGGTCAATGCCGGCTTGTAAACGATTCTGTGATTCTGGTTGTAAATCTTTGCTTGGTCCTGGTTCACTCGTTAGCTTGCAACCCACTGAGGTCACCACTTCATGGGACACCTACCGGATGGACGGTCCTGTAACCAATTGTGATGCGGTCTCCTTGGAGCGTTGATTTCGGCTTCCCTCCCAATCCACAGCAGCCTTGGCGAGGTTCTATTGGCGCTGAGACAACGCTGCTAACGAGAACCGCAGCCGAAAACAAAGTAAAAATGTTGGGAAGAATCATGATGAGGGCTCTATTGGATGATTTGGCGAGAAGTGAAGTTGTGTGATGATTCTGTTTGATGCATGAGTGGATGATGCTCTCTTCTTCGACTAACAGAGCTTCGAATGTCGAATTTATAACTCTTTCAATGGCACCATCATCTTTTGGGATCTATGTTGAACTGTTCGTATGTTAGTGCCAAGAGAGGTCCTGAGCGATGCTATCCTGCTCGGTATTAAGCTCGCTGCGCAACGCACGATGTCGGTGGGCCTTGGAGGATATCCGCACCGCCAAGATATGGGCCTTTTCTAAAGTTAGAAGACACTTCGAGGTACGAAAATCAGTGCCAGCTGAAACTAAAGAACCGTAGCGATCATGATTCGGGTATAATGCGATCTATTTTGCGAAGATACTCTGTTTTCCAGACCGTCAAGGTCAAAACCAGTGACAATGAGGCCACAAGAGCCTAGTTTGGCAGTGTCCAGATGTCCTTGGCTGGCCACCCTCGAAATTCTCGCGAGAATTTCACCTCCCACTTCAGCCGATGGCACCCATAATTATTTATTGCGCTTTGGTCGGATATTCCTGTTCAAGATGCCGGTTACCATTCCTTCGGCAAGACCTTGAGCTTCAATCTTGCGCAAATAGATGTGCGCTTCGTCAAAGATGAAGACTGAAAAATGTTCTGCGTAATGCTCAGCCGATGTCGCGTCCTCTCCCTTGCCACAAGCTCCCAAGACTGTAAGGTCTTCTGTGAAGGCTCAAAAGGCCAAGTAGACTCGATTGTGAGTTTTGTCTCGTTACGGAGGACTTCGTAACGAAGCAAGAATCCCTTGCCCACAGCGCCATGCCAAATCTCCATGGTGTGCAAGCGTGGCATACGCCACGCTGCCCGACTTGCCGCCAACAGTAATTCGTTCGTTTCCATGGAACCCGTCCGTCTTGTAGGAATTTGAGAAGTAAGTGAGAGACTTCTGAGCCTACCCCACAACCTCATCCCGACCGGCAAAGCAGAAATTCTGGTTTCGGAATAGAACGGTCGAAAGAAGTCCCTCGCTTCTACCGCGTGGGATATGGCAAGTGTTTGCAGATCAAAGCTGGCCCTAAGTGCAAACCACCCCAGTTGCGCATTCCTTGGCTTAGGTTTTCGGCCATGCAACCAAGATTCCTGAGCCTCCCATATGGACACCGCGAAGACCTTTGGCGGTAAGTTCGCCAACAGAGCTCCGCATGCTTGATTTCTCTCTGATTGACCCTCACCATCGATGCTTCGCCACGGCATGTATCTCACACGCCTCAAGCCGTCCAGTCGCTGCAAAATTTTCTGTATCGCAGAGGATGACAGAGACCGGAACATGTGGCGATTCATTGAGAATCCTGAGATGACTGGAACGTGCGGTAGCGATATTTCTCCGTTCCGACTACAAAAGTCGAGTAAACTTCCAATGAGGCGTTGTTTTGAGCCGAAATGCGAAAAGACTCTCGATCGTTGTCGGTGGGCGACAACGCTATGACTCTGGGCATTTCGACTGGACTGATCGTCGATTTGCGCATTACGAAAATAATGCTGAGTGTCACTGGGCGAGCTAGCACACATCTCAAGCCAGATGCCGTGGCCGGTCGGTAAAATCCAAGAAGACATCACCGAGAAGAGAGATACCAGTCCTTCGGTGAACCTGGCGTTGTTTTTAAGGATAGTGGTTTCGTCTTCTTTCTTATCACATCCATCACAGGTGTAATTTCTCAAAGAAATGTGGAATGTGATCTTTCTACACGCTGATACCCGGCTGTCGCTCATATAGGACTGAAAGATGATGATTTCGAAGGGAGAGTACGGGAGATTGATACTTCGGAATGTAACTTTCTCAAAAAAGGCTTTCCAGTCTAGACAGACACTGGCGTAGTTGGAAAGTCGGCCAGTCCCGTGGCCGGCTTGGGAAACCAGGAATTCCAGAATGATGAGCCGGATCTCGGCGGGCAGCGTCTGCCATTGGAAGCTAGTGTTACCGCTCATTCGAACTTGGTTAGTCGATTCCTCTGTTAGGTTTTGCCCCGCTGCTTGGGTAAGGAGAAGCATGTTCTTTCGATATCTATTTGTTCGTAAGTTGGAATTAGTCGAAGATGTGATTCAAGGCAAGGCAGGTTCGTGGGGTGTGAACGGGATTGTTCGTGTTCTGATTTGCCCCTTGGTATTGTCCTATTCAATGGCTATTGAGATATAATTGTGGTGAAAATTAAGTTTTCAAAACAAAGTTTGTCAATGGAGTCGGCCGATTGAAGTAGATACCTGTCTGTACCAGTACCTGTTTGTACTAGGACCCCTCTGGTGTGTGTGTTGGGGGGACCTTTCCGGTCAACATTTGAGACGACTATTTTCAGTGATAATGTACAGGATTCTGGATTCATCTAGGTCTGGCGATGAAGTCACTTATAGAGAAAAAACTCCTTTTCTTGCGAGGTGCTGAAGCCGAAAGTTTTCAAACCCAAAAGAGGTCTAAGACAGAAGGATACATTGAACATGACTTTCGTTGGAAACTACAGTATGTGCGCTGCCTGCATCTGCAGGTCCTGAATGCAGAATCTCAAGGTAACCTATCTCCGTGACGCGGTGCAAAAGATGTGGATTAAACGTGCTTCAACTCCAGGAGCAGTCTATGAATCAATTTATTACCAAATGCCGTTTCATTGTTTGAAGCTGGAATCGACTACCCAGTTGGAATGAGTTGGGCAGTCTCACTGGTAGCACGCATTTGAAGGAGTTTCCTAACTATCAGACTATGTAGTTTGCACGTAGATACTAACAGTTGGCTTTACTGCTTAAGCGCAAGCTCTGGATAGCTCGGTAAGGGCCAGCCTCCCTTCTCCTCGCTGGAGAACTTGGTCGCTATTTCAGGGACGCGCAGTAGGCAGAGGATCCAGACAATCCAGTGCAGCATGAGAACGCCCCAATACGTGTCTGGCATGGTCAGCCTGATCATCGGCAGGCTGAGCTTCTGACATTCATCGATGAAGGGACGCAGAACCTTGTCGTAGTTCTCAAAAGCGAGCGGAAGATCATCTGGATGCCGACTTATCTCCCCTGCTAAGACATATGCTCCCACGAAGCTGCTAGTTGTGCCCATGGCACTGAAGGGCGAGGGACAATGTGCCGCATCGCCAAGAAGAACAACGCGGCCCTTGGACCATGTCTTGGTCTGGACCTGGACAACTTCCTGGCTGTAGAAGTTCTCGGTTGTCTTCATGCCCTTCATGAAGCGATCCGTCTGCCAACCAGCGTTTCGAAACTTGTGCGCCCAGAACTCCTTCTGCTGCTCCACTGATCCCCTGTGAATGAGTGACGCCTCATTCGAATGGTCTTTGATGAAAAAGTAGACTTGCGTTTCCGTCGGGTTGTGAGTCCTACGAAAGACCATGCGTCCTTCTGCTGGATGGTACACTCTGCCGATATTGTCGTCGCCGTCCTCGCGCGGAATGAACCAGTATGATGCATGCAAACCCAGATGGCGGTAAGGGTCCGGGGCGTCCGTTGGCTGTGTGGCTTTTCGAATTCTTGAACCCTGACCATCGGCCCCGACGAGTATGTCGAAAGTATCGGACGAACCATCAGAGAAGTGGGCGATAACCTCTTTCTCATCCTGCTCGAAACTCTCGACAGTCTTCCCGAAAATGTATTCGACATTGTCCTTTGTCGCGTCGTAAAGAATGCGGACAAGATCACCTCGCATAATCTCATACTCAGATGTCCCACTTTGAGCACCTTTGCCGGACGTGTTGGCCATAAGAGTGCCGACAGCTTTGCCAGTGGAATCAACTATAGCCATGCCGGCCTCGTCGACTCGGTTCGCTCTAACGGTGTCGAGAAGTCCCATGCGCTTGAGGACCTCGATACCTTGCTCGCGGAAGTCGATTTGTGCTCCGGTCGCTCTCAGTGCCGGGTAACGCTCAACGATGGTAACACGATGGCCTAGCCGTGCAAGCCAAAATGCCAATGCTGGCCCAGCGCAGCCACCACCGCAGATGAGAACTTTGAGGCGGGTCATGACGATGAAAATCAGCCGTTGTTGAGACTGTTAGGCGGGAATATGATCCTGGGTGGGCTGCCTGATGTGTCTGACACGCATTCAAGGGCGCTTTTGAATGGCCAACGTAGCTCCTTTATAATCATGAGGTCTCTTTAAGACTCTAGACATAAGCATTTGGGCTCCCGCTAGTCCTCAGCCACCCATCTCATGCGGCAGATCAATCGCCGTTTCCGGCCAAGGGAAACACGGTGTGTACGTAAGCCAGCTCTAGAAACACGACTTCTTTGCAGCTTTGAAATCTGTATATATGGCATTTGGAAGGTCCTTTCACAGTTGGGCAGTAAGCTCGGGACATTACTGGTAATGGCGGTTAAGATGAATACTCCATCTGTTAGCAGCTTGACAGTTGTTGCAGGGATGACATGATCCTTGCAGCTGAGGACCCCCGAGACTTGCATGCCTACTTACGGCTAGCAGGCGCAGAGCAAACCTGTGCTGCTATTGTCGTCAGATTCCGTTGCTTATGGACTGGCGGTGCTTGACTTCAGATGAGTATCGTCGAGAACGTTAGGCGAGCCCTTTGGTCTGATTCGAAGTCTCCCGAGTTACTCAGGCTGCCCCTGAGTAATAATCCACAGAGCGACATGTTATGAGCGGGCAGGCAATCTTAGATAGTCTCTTTTCAATATCGCCCCCCTGTATATCCATCCCGCTCCTTGTCTCAAGGGTCCAAATGCTCAGCTGAGCCTGGCCCTGCTCCTTGTTGGGGCTTTCTGGAGCGCATGACCTTTTAAGCGACATGCGGCGCAGAGCTTTCCTCGACAACCCGATCGGCTATCATACGCATTTTCTTCTGTGCACACCCGTATGCTTCTTTTCACCTGGCTATCACCGACTCATCGTAGAACCTGTCATTGCCTTGGATGAGTGAACCTGTGTGGCCGAAGGAACATGGGCGATTCGAACGATGTCGCGCACCTGGACCGCGCGTCTGTTGAGCTGAGATTTAAGAAGACGAAGATCAGGAAGCCGAAGAGGAAAGATGGAGGGCGATTGGACGAAATGGCTCAATGGTTGCTTGAACATCAGACCGGTATGTAAGAAAGTGCTGAATATGTCTCTAGCTGCAGATATTATCTCCCAATGCCGCACCCTGAGCCATGCAATGCTGACATCCGCCCCATGAACAGACCTTGCGTTTCACACCGTCTGGCCCCTTCTTGTTGCGTACATCTTTGTCCCTGCGGCCCATCCGTTCACGTCGAAGTTCTTTGAGCTTTCATACTACAACCCAAACACAGGCAAATATGGCGCCGGCCGTAACGATCTCTGCTTCGTCGCTCTCTGTGTGGTGCTCTGCATCGGTATCCGCGCGTCCTTGATGAACCATGTTCTCTCACCCCTTGGCAGGCACTGGGGTATCAAGAAGGAGAAAGATGAGACGCGATTCGCGGAACAAGGCTGGATGCTGACCTACTATGTGGTTTTCTGGCCTCTGGGAATGGTAATTCTGACACCGAGCATCAACCGACCACAAAATTCATGAAACTGACTGGCTCTTAGTACCTCTACTGCAAATCACCTTATTACCTCAATATGAAGGAGTTGTGGTCCAACTGGCCTCAGAGAGAGCTCGATGGGCTTATGAAGATATACATACTGGCTCAATGGGCGTACTGGGCTCAGCAGGTCATTTCCGTCAATATTGAGGAAAAGCGTAAGGACTACGTGGAAATGCTGGTCCACCATGCAATCACGCTGTCTCTCATCGCCGCAAGCTACGCATATCATCAGACACGAGTCGGCCATTTGATCTTGGTACTGATGGATGTGATTGAGTTGATTTTCCCTGTGAGTTTAGTCATACGAAAACGCTGCAGAGGCTCCTTGCTAACAATACAACAGCTGGCGAAGTGTCTCAAGTACATCGGCTTCAAAAAGGTCTGCGACGTGGTCTTCGGGGTTTTCTTGTTTGTCTGGGTCTTCACCCGGCACGTTTTCTACCTCATGGTATGTTGGAGTGTCTACTACGACCTACCAAAAGCCGTAGAGATGCCGTGTTTCCGGGGCGCACCTGGCAAAACCGAGGGCCCATTTCCCGCGCCGGCAGAAGGCTGGTCGCATCTTCTGGAGCCATTTAAAGACCCTGCAGGAACTGTGTGCTTCACCGATGGCGTTCGCCGGGGCTTCTTGACGTTTCTGCTGGCCCTCGAGGTCGTCATTTGCGCGTGGTCATACTTCATCATCCGCGTCACGGTGCGCGTTCTCAAGGGCGCCTCAGCTGAAGATGTCAGAAGTGACGTTGAGGAGGCTGAGGAAACGGAGATCGAGTACGAGGTGATGGAGGCTGTTGAGAAGCAGGTGGGTGTTGAATCCATCGATCTCAAAGCATGGGAGTTTCGCAACGCCAAAAAGATTACGGGCTCGAGGGTAACTGGCGCCAGACTTCGCAGCCACAGCGACCGGAAGGACTTCCTGAACAGGATTGGTTGCGAGAAGCAGATTGATTAAGAAACATGAGCGGGATACCATCACTGGCGATTTCGTGGACACTTCATCCGGGGAGATTGTTGTTCTAAAAAGTACGGTATTACGACTAAAGAGGTTCTTGCAACCGCCATAAGAGTCCAAGACGAGTCGTCAACACGACTACCAAGAAGTTTTTGTTTTGCATTCAAGAGCCATTTCAACGTTTTTTCACTACATCTGCAGCACAGATCACTTCCTACTTCAATTTCAACATGCACGATTGACGCAAGGGGAATGAGCCATCTTTACCGCACGCTTTTCTCGTCGTTTACAACCCTATCAACCACTAAATTTGGCGAAGGGAACAAAGTTGCATCAAATCTGTCAAAGTAGTACTACGCGGGGCTGGGAATCACTTCCGCCTCGGCCAAGAAGAACTTTAATGATGCTTTGTTCATATTTGGACGCATACTTTAGTAGCAGAAGCCGATTCAGGCTGCTAGATATTGACTTTGAGTCTCAACTCCGTAGAACGGCTCACAGTGATCTTGAGTTGGAAAGGCAACAATGTCTGCTGGCAACGAAAAGCCTTAGAAGGGGCTTAACGGGGCAATTTTGACTTGGGACATAACTCTGGATATGACGACACAATTACGTTGACCCTTAATGTTCACGTCGGGCTTACTTGAATGGAAATGTAAAAATCCAATGACCACTCTACGACTATAGTCCGCCCTCGGTCCACATTCAAGCCGCTTGAAAAGAGGTGTTGCGAAGGAATTGAAAGACATGACTGAAGCCAAGACACCATGTTCTTCGGAGATGGACTAGTTTCTCGGCCATACATAATAGCGGGGCAAGATTTCTAAGCTCCGCTTGGAATGCAAATGGACTATATACATTTGGGGGTATTGTGTTCATTGGGAGGACTAAGAATGGATGCCCTCAACTAAACGGTGCTGATGAGCGAGCACGTCTGCCAAAATGAGGTGGACAGAGTTATTCATAGCTACAGGCGTCTCTTGGTCTTGAATGTACCTACCTAGGTATGTAGTCCATTTTAGGACAAGGACGGCTGACACCAAATAGGTAGCAGCAAATATTCTTCTATCTTCCATCGTCTACCCATTATCGATGTAATTCCCCATGCTTTCTGTCATCTCTGTACTCTGAAATTCTTGTTGGCTTATTTTGCGGAGAGGACTGGGTTGACCAACCAGAACAGAATTCGGCCGTGTCTGGTGCCATGCAGTCATCAACGAATGCCAACCACGGCGATTGACTTAGGTACGCCCGGCTTGGTAAGCACTAGTGATCTGTCTGCTTCCACCTGGCCTTAACTTTGGATTATATGCCTGAAGCTCTATTTAAGGTAATTCGCAGCCCCAACTGGTATTTGGTTAGAGGGGGGGGGGGGGGGGGCGCGGGGGGGGCGCGGCCGGGGCCGGCGCGGCGGGAGGCCAGTGCGCACACTGCCCATGCGGGCCACCGAGGGCGT
>JAKMWT010000321.1:0-64853 GCA_025327155.1 Colletotrichum sp. SAR 10_75 | reverse complement strand
ATCTCTTCCCTTATTATTATCTATATAATTAAATACCTATAAATACTTAGGATTATTACCTTTTATTATAACTTAACCCTATCTATAACCCTATACTATATAGGTGTATATACTACACCCCTAAATATACTTATACTTATGTTAATAATATTAAAGTATTAAGTAATATATTTTAATAATTAAAAATATAACTAAAATTAAAAATTATTAATATATTTATATAACTTTATAATATTATATTAATATAGTAATTAAGTTTAATATATAAGATTTAATATAAATAATATATATATTTATTTACTTTATTATTTATATATAAGTATTATTTTTAATTTAGTTATAATTATTAATTTAATTAAACTAATATTCTTATATAATATTATACTTAATAATATATTTATTATATAATTAAAAAAGAGTTAAAATACTTTTAAATTACTTTTAGCTTTTTTTTTAATAGTATTATTTTTATATCTTTTTTATTTATATACTTATATTAGTTTAAAAGTAGAAATATATAGATTATTTATATTTTACTAACTTATTTTAATTAATCCTTAAACTTAATCTAAGAATACTCCTCTTCTTATTACTATTTTAACTATTTACTTTTTAAAGAAATAAGTAGATTAATCTATAATTATATTTTTATATTAATTTAAAATTAATCCTTTTATTTTTCTTTTATTTTAACTAAAGTTAATCCTCTTTACTTCTCTATCTTTAACTTAAATTAATCTACTATTACTTTTAGCTTTTAATATCTTTTACTTATTACTTTTATAGCTACTATTTAGGATTAATCTATATATTAATAATAGCTAATCCTTACTAAATTCTAAATATTCTTATTAATCTTAAACTTTATAAAGAGCTTAACCTCTATTTATATAATATTTCTAAGTAGGATATTAATATAAGTTATTATAGAGCGATTTTAAATTAATTTAACTAACCTCTTAAAGATATTAACTAGTTTATTATTCTTAAATATAAGGTTTAATATTAAAAGTATAATATAATTAATAGCTAGAAGGAGTATTATATAAATAAAATAAGTATCTACTTAACTTTAGATTAATCTTAATACTAATAAATAATAAAAAAAGTAAACTAAATAAAATATTAATCTTTATAAATATATTAAGATATATAGAGATATTATATATATTATTAATTAGCTTAATTATCTTTATTACTTTATACTTAATTATATATTTTTATTCTAATATAAAATTAATTTATACTAATTATTTTAGTTTACTTAAGCTATTACCTCTAAGCTATTTAAAATAAAGAGGGAGTAGTTAACTTATAAATTATAACTATAGTTATAAATACTCCTATATACCTAACTAATAAGTAGTATTTTAATTAGTAGTAAGCTAAGTAAGTAATAAAATAAGTAGAGAGATAGGTTTAAAATAGTTCTTTCTTATTATTATTAAGATTAATCTCTAATTTAACTTCTACTAGCTTTAGCTCTACTACTTTAACTAACTTTAACTTTATTAAGATTACTTTTAGATTAATCTAAAACTTAGTTTCTATTTACCTCTCTTTTAGGGGAAAATATATTATATAACTTCTAAATAGTAGCTATAAAGTTATAAATATTATTAAAGATAAGAATAATTATATAGGTAATACTAAGATTAATTCTAACTTTACTAAAAGTTTTAAATTATAAAGTAATAAAATTAATATTAAGTTTACTAAAAGTTTTAAGTCTTAAATTAATCTTAATTCTCTTATATACTCCTTTAATAATAAAGAAGTAGTAATATAGCTTAAACTTAAAGAACCTTTAATTAAAATTAACTTAAAACTAATAATAAACCTAATTACTAACTTAGATTAATTTATAAATTAGAAGAAGTATAAGTAGATTTATAAAAAGCTTATTACTTAGACTTTTATTTCTTAGAAAAAGAAATAAAAAACTACTACTACTCCTACCTCTAGCTATATATTTAAGTTATTATCTAAATATAAATTAATCCTAACCCCCTTATTTACTAAAGATAAAAAAGAAGAAGCTATATAGTTCTACTTATTATTTATCCTTATAACTTAAGCTAAAAAGAGCTAAATATCTAAAGTAAGCTAGATATATTCCTAGATTAATCTTTATTTAATACTAATTTAATTATAAATTTTATTAGAAACTATAAAGAAAGCGCTAAATATTAAGTATTACTCTATTTATATTTAAGTAAAAAGTAGGTTCTATCTATATTAATTTATAAATTAATCTATTAACTATTTATTAGATTATTTAACTCCTTTTTAATTAACTAAAAGCTATTTTATATAAGTATACTTTAAGCTATTTATATTAGAAGCTAATTATAACTAAACTTTCTTTTAAGTAGTTAGATTAATCTAAGAGAATAAAAACTTAGATTAAGTAGCTAAAGAAGTAAAATAAGAGAGGTTTTTTAAGTCTTTTAAAACCTAAATCTATAATAAAAATATAAATTAATTTAAGAAAAAGCTAAAAAAAGCTTTATAATATTAAAGTATTTATATATAAATTAGGAATAGTTTAAGCTTAAGCTAAAAATAAGATTAATATTTAGATTAGTATTTAGATTAATATTTATAAATTATATAAAGATTAATTCTTAGCTAGAAAAAAAGGTTTCTTATATATAGTAATATAAGTATAATATAAAGTATTAGTTAGTATTATTCTATATATTATAAGTATTACTAATATATAAATATAGTTATATAAAAATTAATCTAAGTTTAATAATACTAATAACTACTCTTTAAATATTTTAAAATTTTATTTAAATTAAATATTTATTAGTTTACTTTTAAAATAAATATACTAAATATTATTAATACTCTTTATAAATTAATCTTAAAATAAAACTAACTTTTATTTATTTTATAAACTTTATTATATATTAAGCTAAGATTAGCTAAAACTTTTATTTCTTATCTCTTAAGGTAAGAAGGATTACCTTTCTATATAATTAATATTAAAATTAATAGTAGAAATATTTCCTTAATATTTTAAAATTAAGTTACTTCTTCTTTTTAGCTAGAGGTAATTATTATAGAAGGTTTAATATCTTAGATTAATCTATATATAAAAGCTTTTTATATTAAAAATAAGTCTTAATA
The DNA here is from genome assembly GCA_025327155.1 of Colletotrichum sp. SAR 10_75. Taxonomy (NCBI): domain Eukaryota; kingdom Fungi; phylum Ascomycota; class Sordariomycetes; order Glomerellales; family Glomerellaceae; genus Colletotrichum; species Colletotrichum sp. SAR 10_75. The sequence goes on along the minus strand of JAKMWT010000321.1, from coordinate 61,715 downwards.
TTTATCTAAAATAGATAGAGATAAAGATAATAGTTATTTCTAATATTACTTTATTTTAAATAACTACTAAACGTAAGATATTATTTAGTAGATTAATCTAAATATAATCTTAGAGATATTATTATTATTTAAAGTTAATAAGTAAATAGGGGATTATTATAATATAATATCTTTAAAAAGCTACTAAGATACTTTTAAGATTAATTTAGAAGTAATCTTTTATTTTTATTAAGTTTAATAAGAAAGTTTTAAGATTAATCTAAAAGTACTTTAAAATAGTATTTTATTTCTTAGAGTTAGTTTATAAGTTTCCTTATAAACTTTACTAAAATAAACTACTTAAACTTACTCCTAAATATTTATAATATATTAATTAAAATAATAATATAGAAGGATAAATAAACCTATATTAAGTTTAAATATAACTTTATATATTAAGGTTATTAATACTTTTTAAAATACTTATATTATAAACCTAAATAATATATTTCTAAAAGTTAGAAGTATAATATTTATAAAGATCTTAATAATATTAATACTAAAAAGTAAGTATAAATTAATCTAAAAATAAACCTAAGATCTAACTTATAATATCTAAATATAATATTTATATCTTATTACTTTTAATTATTATATAATAAAATACCTCCTTAAGTAGTATAATAATAATACTATTACTATTTTTAAATAGTAAAGCTTTCTCTAATTAAATAGAATTATTAAAATACTACTTATATATCTTATAATTATAATAATTAAGAGAGTTAATAATAAATATCTTTATAAATTAATCTAAAATAAATTAATTTAAGAGATAAGAGAGGAGAAAAGATAGTTTATAAAGAATAATCTAAATAAAAATAAAAAGATTTATTTAATATATAACCTTATTAGCGCTATATATATTAAGCCTTATATTTAGTAAATAACTAATAATTAGTATTAATATAGATTAATTTAAAATATAAATAATTTTACTTTTATAACTTGCTTAATTATAATTTAGTTTATTTTTAAATAACTTAATAACTTTAAGCTTTAGTTTATTTTTAGATTAATTTTAGATTATAAGTATAATAAATTAAAAAAGTAATCTATATATAGATTAATCTTAGTTTAATTTAATATTATCCTCTCTATTTTAAATCTTAATATTATCCTCTAAAACTAAAACCTTAAAGAACTCTTAAATTTTATATTTTAATACTTAAGTTAGCTAAAAGTAGTTTAATAGTATTAATAGATTAATCTCTAACTAATTTATAAGAAAATATATAAAGCTTTTTAATATAAAATAAATAGAAAGAGATATTTACTATTTCTTTTATTCTTATAAAGTTTAGCTATTAATTAATTAGTAAATATTAAACCTAAGTTAATCTAATATATATATAAATAAAGTTATATCTCTTTAGTTTTATTATAAGAATATTAAAGCTTATCTTCTTAAAGAGAACTTTAAGCTATAAGTTTTTAAAAATAATAAAATTATCTTAAATTAATCTAAATAATAATAAAGATACCTTTTAGATTTAAGTAGTATATTTTAATAGTTTAATAGGGGTTTAATTTTATTACTTTTAAAAGACTTTTATTATAAATTAATCTTTATTATTAGTATTAATCTCTAATAATACTACTTTTTTAGCTTTATATTAGTAGTATTTAAGCTTTAATATAGCTTAACTAATAAGAGTAAAGTTTAGCTTCTATTTAGAAAGCTTTAAAGTATTAAATAAAAATAAGAGATTTAGATTAACTTTAGATTAAACTATAAGTAGTAATATAACTAAATAAGGGATTATAATAATAAATAAGAGTAAATTTAGTTATATATAATATATATAAATAGCTTTATAATAGCTTAAATAAAATATAAAGATTAATCTATATTCTAAATATTAAGATATATATTATAAAAGCTTATTAGCTTTCTAGTTTTAAAGTAGATAATAATATAAAGTAAAGTATTACTATAAGTAGCTATATTATACCTCTTTAAGCTAGCTATCTATTTTATTTATAATAAAAATATAAAATTTAACTTTAATTAATCTAAGAGAAAGGTATCTTACTATATTTATATAAACTATTAGCTAGCTATTTATAATATTATACTTATAATAAAATTATTCTCTAAGTAAAACTTAAAAAACTTTATTTTCTTAATATAAAATATTAGATTAATCTATAAATAAAAAAGGAGGTTATATATATTTCTATCCTATAAAGGAAAGCTATATAAATAAGTTATATTATTAATATACTAAATAAAACTTAAGCTTCTTTTATAGAAATAAGCTTAAATTAATCTTAGATTATTTATTATATTAAGTAGTATTACTTAAGAGTTAGGTTAGAAGTATTAAGTAAGATAGAAAATAACCTTAATTAAATATAGATAATTACTTAATAGTTAATTATCTTTTATTTCTCTATATTTATAATATATATATTAGAACTAGAAAACTTTATATTTAAAAGTTACTTTCTCTATAGTTTAATAATCTTCTTTTCTCCTTTAAATATAATTTCTTAAATAAATTAATCTATTTAGATTATAAGTATAGAATTAATCTACCTTTATTATTAAGTATAAGATTAATCTATCCTTACTATTAAGTATAAAATTAATCTATTTTTATTATTAAGTATAAAATTAATCTATTTTTACTATTAAAAATAAAATTAATCTACTTTTATATTCTATTAAGTATAAGATTAATCTACTTTTATAATAAATACTAAACTAATTTATTTTTAATTAATTTAAAATATCTAATTATTACTTTTATATCCCTAGTAATATTATTAATAGCTATATAAATAGCTTTTTCCTTTATTATACTAATATCTATTATAATAATTAATACTAAGTTAATCTTAGAGATCAGCCTTATATTAACTTTAAGTATAAGGCTACTATTAAAGTTATCTAATACTAAGGTAGCTTAAACTTTATACCTCTTAAATAGTTCCTTAATTAGAATATTACTCTTCTAAAGATACTAATTAAGTAATTTATCTTTTTTAAGGATAAGAAGGTAAGTTTTCTTACTCTATTTTTAGATTAATCTTAGTTTAATACTTATTATAAGTTAACCTCACTATAATAAAAAACTAAGTATTTATATTATTACTATTCCTTAAAAGTAATAAATATTAAAGTATTTATACTTCTACTACTAATATATATATCTAAAATTAACTTATATTACTCTTATTAACTACTTTTTAGCTTACCCTCCCCTTAAGTATAATAACTATTATATTATTTAAGCTAATTATATTAAAACGCCTAATAAGCTAGAAATTAGGTTTTATTACTACTTAGTTAACTATATCTATAGTAATAATAGAGATCTTATTAAGATTAATTTTTAAACTATAATAGCTTTACTTAATAATAAAACTTAAGAGCTTATTAAGTAGGATAAAGGTATAATATTTTAACTAGTTAAAGAGGAGGTAAAAAAAAAAGTAAAAAAAGAGGTAAAAAAAGAAGTAAAAAAAGAGGTAAAAAAGGAGAATTATAAGATTATTATTATAGATTAATCTATTAATAAATAAAAGCTTTAAATAAGAAACTAAATAGAATATATTTAAGATTAACTTTCTAGAGAGGATATATTATAAAATAAGAAGTTAGATATTAAATTAATCTAAGATTAATTTAATAGAGAATAATACTTTAATTCTAATTTAATAATAAGGAAATTTAAGATTAATCTATATATTATTTCTTTACTTTTCTCTTAAGTTCTCTCTTAAGTTCTCTCCTAAATTCTCTCTTAATATTCTGCTTTATAAATTAGTAAGTATTTTTCTAAAACGCTTTATCTCTTTTATTTTAGTTTCCCTCTTTATTTACTTTTTTAACTTTTTAATCTCTTATTTTAAATAATTATTAATAAACTTAAATTAATCTAAATATATTATAAGATTTAATTAATAATATAATATATTTTTCTTTTATTATTATAAATAGTTATTTTTAGCTATTTATTTATAAAGGGGGCTATAAATCTATTAGCTTTATAAATTAAACTAAAATTAATTTTAATTTATATTTTAATTAAGCTATAATTTAAAACTTCTTTTAAGGAACCTTACTTAATAAGAATAAACTAACTAACTTTAAATTATTATTATAATTACTATATTATTATAGAAGTAAACTAAATAGAAATAGTATTAATAATAAGCTAATAAATAGTATAAGTAAAGAAAGTATAAAAAATCTATAAAATAAAAAGCTTTTAATAGAAAGCTTAACTTTCTATTAATACTACTTATTCTATTAATCTTACTAATAATATTTATATTATTCTAAAAAGAGGATTAAAAAGTAAAACTATTTATATAGAGATATTATATATTATATTTTAATAACTTTTAGTTTTTATAAATATAAGTAAATACTTAATAATATATATATTAAATATATATATTACTAGCTATAATTTAATTAAGTATAATCTTATTATAGCGTTATAAGTTAAAATATATATTAGTAAGTATAGATTAATTTTAGATTAACTTATATATATACTTACTATATAATATATATATTTTATCTTTAACTACTAAATATATAAGAAGAATAATAAAATACTTTAATATAATTTAAATATAAATTAAGTTTAGCTTATTATAAATAAGCTATTTAAAACTAATAAAAATTAATTTTTAAGTAAATATTAAGATAACTTTTATAAATAACTTATATAATAACTTTTAAATTAAAAAACTTTAAGATTAATTTATAATTAGACTTAGATTATACTTAAGTTATATTTTAACTTACTTAGAAGTTTATTAATAATTCCCTAATAATCCTCTTATAATATATATTTTAAGAGAGATATTATAAATCTAAAAAGGCTTTTTAGCTACTAAGAATATAATATTCTAAAAATTTACTTAATTTTATATTAGAAATAAACTTTATAGTAATAAATAGTATAATAAGCGTAATATTATTATTATTTAGGTCTTAAAGATTATAAAAATTAGTTAAATCCTTAATAGTTAGCTTTTAGATTAATCTAAGTTTATATAAATCTTACTTATATAAAGCTTTATATTTATATTTATTATAAACCCTAAAAGATAGATAATATATTTTAACTTATTTAAGTTAAATAGGAATATATCTTTCTAATACTTTTCTATATAGAAAAAAAAGATATTTAATATATACTACTATTTAAAATATATATTTAAGAAGTAGAGATATAATATTTAAAAGAGGTATTAGAAAAAGTAATAATAAATTAAAAGGTATTCTTTATTTATATATCTATAAACTAAAATAATACTTATAAGGATTAGTTTTAGATTAATTAAAGATTACTTTTTAATAATATTTATAACGCTAAAGCTTCTAAATATATATATTAATAATAATCTTATAATAATCTTTATTAGTAATATATTTATAATTTATATTAATTTAAAAGGTTTTAATTTTCTTCTAAAGATTAGCTTAGCTTTATTAGAAGCTTATCTTAATAAAGCTTCTATTATTATTAATATTATTAGCTTAAAACTATAAGTATTAAAAGGTATTACTAATAAATTAAATTATAATTAATTTAAGATATACTTACTTAGAATTCTCTTTTATATAGATTTTATTTATCTTATATATACTAAAATATAAGTTATTTAGTTTTATAAAAATAATAGAGATATTTACTTTTTTATAAGTAATTATTTATTAAACTTATATTAGCTAGAGATAAATATATTTTAAGTAGAGAACTTATATTATACTTCTAATAGAATACTATACTAAATATTAAATTAAAATATTAACCTATAGGATATTAATAGATTAATTATAGTTTAATTATAAATTAAAAATAGATTATATTAAGTATAATTCCTAATAAACTCTCTTATACTACTCTAAAAGATATTACTAAAGCCTTTTTAATTTATTTTAATATTTTCTTTATTAATAGGGGTAAGTATATATATTACTCTTTATAAATAAGTAGAACTTAATTAAAGTTATATCTCTAATTTAGAATAAAGTAATAAAACTTTATAGAGTAATTATATTTTATAAAGTCCTTCTATTTTTAAAAGTAATTTATTTTTATAAAATAACTTAAAAGCTAAATATAAATTAATCTAAATAATAACTTACTATATTTAGTTTACTTTCTCTTATTTAAATCCTAAATAGAATAACTTTTAAAGTTATTTAGGTAAGTAAACCTAAGCTTATTAATAATTCTTTTTATTAATATAGGTATAAGTATATTTAGGGGCGTAATATATATGCTTATATAGTATAGAGTTATAGATAGGGTTAAGTTATAATAAAAGGTAATAATCTTAAGTATTTATAGGTATTTAATTATATAGATAATAATAAGAGAAGAGATATATTATAATAATTCCTATTAATATTATTAATAGGTTATTCCCTAAAGTAGGGAAAAGTGAGGGGAAAGATAACTTAAAATATAACCTACTAAACTACTAATTATATAAGGTACTTATATAACTATATATATTATATAATTAATATTATAATTATAGGTTATAATAAATAGAGTATTTTTATATAAGGTTTTATACCTTAAAGTCTATTAATTTATTTTATATAAAATATTTAAGTAAGTAAGTATTATTATAAGTATTATTATTATTATATAAGATGTTATATATTAATATCCCCCCTTAAGGTATATATAGTTGATTTATAATATAGAGCTTATTTATTTAATATATATATATATTATAGGTATAAAAACTTAAAAACCTTATAGGAAAAATAAGAAAAATATTCCTATAATATATAATATGTTTTATAACTAGTTAAAAAACTCTTATTAAAGAACCTTATAGGTAAAAAGGTAAGAGAAAAACTAATAAGTTATTTCTTTAATATAGTTATTATTATTATTAATATTATTATTATTATTATTATTTATTATACTAAATATATTATTAAATATAACTTTACCTAAAGGCTTAGTTAATATATCTATAATATTAGACTTAATATCTATATAAAATAATATTATATCTTTATTTAATAAAGATTCTCTAGTAAAGTAATATTTTATATTAATATACTTAGATTTTTTATAAAATTTAAGATTTTTAGCTAATTTCTTAGCTACTAAATTATCTATAAAAATCTTAGGTTTATTTATAGTATTAAAACTTAGATTAGTTAAATTAAAATTATAACTATTATATAAATATAAAGCTTCTTTTACTACTTTAGTTAAAGCTATATATTTAGTTTTATAAATAAATAAAGCTATAGTTTTTTATTTTATAGTATTATAAGATATTATATTATATAATCCTTAGTAAAATATATAAGCTAATATAGATTTTCTATTATTTAGGTTTCTAGCTTAATTAAAGTCTAAATAACTTATTAAATCTTATATTATATTATTATTATAGTTATAATAAATTCCTTTATTAGGATAATTATTTATATAACTTTATAGATAATTTAGAGCTATAAAATACTTTTTAAAAAGGTTTATTATATATCTTAATAATATTATAACTACTAAAGCTATATTATATTTAGTTTTTAAAGTTAAATATATAAATACTCCTATTTACTACTAAAACTATAAAATTTCTTCTTTAGTAGTAATATATTTATTTATATATAATTTTATATTATCTTTTATAAGAGTTATAAATAGATTTATATTAGTTTTATTATATTTATTTAATATCTTTTATATATATTTAGTTTAATATATAAAAAAAGACTTATTAGGTCTATCTATATTAAACTTATAGCTTAAAAAAGTATTAAGCTCCTTTAATAGTTATATTTTTATAAATTACTTTAATTTATTATATATATAGTTACTAATAGTAGTATTATTAGCTACTAATAGTATATTATCTATATAGTAATAAATTATAACTTTATAAGTATTTTTATTTAATATAAATACTACTTTATTATAAAGTAAAATAATAAATCTTAATTTTAATAATATAGTTTTTAAATAGTTATACTATAGTCTAAAGCTTTATTTTAATCTATATAGAGCTTTAAGAAGCTTATAGTAATATTTACTATTATTAAACTTATAATTATAATTAGGATTAAATTCTAACTTATTTATAGTTTTATTATATAAAAAACTAATTAGTAATATTATATATATATCTATATTTATATTAATATATATAAATACTATAGTAATATTATATTATAAAAGAATTTAATTTTCTTTTATAATAAATATAACTATAAACTTATAGCTTTTAGGTTTATAAGTAGTAGAAAAGGTTTCTAAGTAATTAATACCTAAATATTAATTAAAACCTTAAGTAATTTATCTTACTTTATACTTATAAATATTATTTATTTTATTTTTTAATTTTATAATATATATTTATCTACTACTTAATAAATAAATATTATCTAGTTTTTATATAATTTCCTAAGTTTTTATATTTTCTATTTAAATTACTTCTAATTATATAGTCTAAATCTAATTATCTTTATAAGGAGAATTTAAAGCTTATCTTATATTAAAAAGCTCTTCTAATATAATAACTAATAATATATAAGAAGCTTTTTTTATAAAACTAGTTTTAATAGTTTTATTATTATTAGTTATAATATTATTATTTATTTTATATATATTAAGAGTAAGGTAATCCTAAATAGTAAATAATAGTACACTTTTAGTATTATTAACTATATTATTAACCTATTAGTAGTCTTTTTTAGCTTTTTCTAATAGAGAGGGGATCTCTATTAGTAATTTAGATTTTTATTTATTTATTTCTCTATTATTAATATTAGTAGTTTTCTTATTATTATTATGTAAAATACTTATATTAGTATTAATACTATAGCTATTATTATATAAAATAATACTATAATTTTTATAGCTATTATTAATAATATTATTATTATTATTTATATTATTATTTATATTATTATTACTATTAATAATAGTTTTATTATTTAGATTTATAAGAGCGTTATTAGTAATAGTAATATCTCTATTTATAGTAAGATTATTACTATAAGAGATAGATTAACTAGAAATATCTCTTAGTAAACTATTATAAGTAGTATTATATCTATTATTATTAGGTATAATACTATTATTAGTATCCTTAAAGTAAGTATTTATACTTATAGGAAGCTCTTTATAATAAGAAATAAAGGTATTTTCTAAGATTTTAATATCTTAAGACTATAAAGCTCTCTTTAGTTATATATCTTAAATTTTATATCTATTAAATCTATAATTAATTATATAACCTTAATATACTCTAACGTTTAATTTCTTAATTTTAAGATCTTTATTCTTATAGTAGTATATATTACCTTATACTTTTATATTATTAATATTAGGTTTTATATTATTCTTTATTTTATAAGGTATTTTATACTCTATAAAGCTATAAGGAGTTTTATTATATATATAAAGAGTAGTATAAAAGGCTTTACTTTATAAGTAGTATAATAAACCTAAATTATATAGTATAGTTCTTATTTTATTAATTATAGTGTGTATTATATACTTTATAAGTTTATTAAGCTTATATATATAAAGAGGTCTTATATTATAGATAATCCTACTACTTATATATATAGGTTTAATATATTTATTATTAAATTCTCTACCTCTATTAGTAGATATTTCTTTTATTCTTTTATTATTATTCTTATTATTAACTTTAGCTTAAAATTTAAGAAAAGTGTTAAGTATAATTTCTTTAGCTTTATCTTTTAATAATTTTCCCTATATAAAATAGGAATATTTATCTATAAAAATAATAAAAAGGTTATATTTATTATATATAGTAGGTGTTATAAGCTTATATAAATCTAAAGCTATATAATCTAGATAATTTAGATTTTTATTATAAACCTATTTTTTACTTACCTTAATAATAAATTTACCTTTATAATAGGCTTTATAAAGTAGTAATTTATAGTTATTATTATTATTATTATTATTTATACTTATATTAATAGTAGTATTATTTTTTATTTTTAAAAAAGTTTATAAATATATATATCTAAGACGTTTATACTATAATTAGAGGCTATTATTATTATTATTATTTATATTATTATTAGTTATAGTATTATATATATAGTAATTATTATTATTAATAGGAAATTAGAAGAAATATAAGTTATTCTTCTTTACTTCTATAGTAATAATATAATCTTTATTAATATTATATAAAATAGGTTATTTCTATATAATAGAAGTAATACTTAATAAATCTAACTTAGATTAACTAAGTAGATTAATACCTAATTTAAATATATAATAAATATTTTTTAATATAATATTATTATTATTAAAATATATTATTAAATTACCTTTTAAAATAAAAGTAAAAGTCTTTACTTCTCCCTATTTTATTATTTTATTTATTTTTATAGGATTTTTTATAAAGTTATAATTATTAACTATATAAATAGTAGCTATAATATTAATATAAAAATTAACTGTTTTTTTATTCTTATTTATATAACTCCTTACTTTTCCTTTTTTTTTAATAATAGACTAATTAATTAAATAACTTAAAGAAAGATTATTAGTTTTTTTATTTATATTATTAGGAGTTAAATAATATATATTTTTAAATAGAATATCTCTTTTTTCTTTATTAGAAGATAAATCTATTAAATCTATAGGATTTTTAAGATTATTAAGAGATATATAAGAGGTAATATTATCTAAAGTAGTTATATTAACTACTTCTTTTTCTTTATTTTTAGTATTAGTAGTATTAATAGAAGGTTTTTTCTATTAGTTAAATATTTTTTTAAGATATAGAAAAGTATAGTTTTCTTTAGTATAGTTTATTTTCTTATAATTTTTATAATATAAACTTTTTTATTTTTTCTAAAGTTTTTTATTTATTTTATTTTTATTTTTATTATTATTATTTTCTTAGTTTTTATTTTATTTTTTATTTTTCTTATTACCTTTAATAGTAATATTATTAATTATTTTTTTACTTTTTTTCCTCTTATACTTATTTATAAAACTAATATATAAAGAGTTTAAGTTATAAGTAGTAAAATTAGTCTTAAAAGACTAAGTTATAGAGGTTATAAAAGCTTTATAAGTTTTATTTAGACTATTAAGTATATAAATTATAACTACTTAATTAAGTAGTTTAAACTAATTATAAAATAAGTTATTTATAAGTTTTTTTATTTTATTTATATAATTTTCTATAAATTTAAAATTATCTAAAGAAGTATTAAAGAACTTTTTATAAGTTAAAAACTTATTTATAAAACTTATAAGCTTATATAGGGTTTTTAAGTACTTCTAAGCTATATAAGTATTAGAATTATCTTTTATAACTTTAAAGAGCTTATTATTATAGAATAACTATATATAACTTAAAGTTTTATAGTTTTTATCTTTATTAATAAAAGAAATAAGTTTAATAAGGTTTATAGTAATATCTTTACTATATAGTAAAGCTTTAATATATATAGCTTATACTTTATAGTTCTTAAAACCTATAAGTTTTAAGAATTAAACCTTAAGATTAATTATTATTACTTTAATAGATTATAATATATAGTTATAAGTTTTATATAAAATAAATAATAGTAAAGTTATATAACTTAAGAGCTATTATATATATAATATAATAGTTCTTAGAGTAATATTATAAAAATTAAAAACCTAGAAAATTAAGGTTTAATTTAGAAAAAAAAGTAGTTTTTTCTTTCTCTTTAATTAATATTTTCTTTAGCTAGATTTCTATCTAACTAAAAAGATATATATTTTATATAGTAAATTAATTAAGAAGAAGTCTATTATACTATAAGTATAAGTTTAAACTAAATTAAGAGTAAATTAGAAAATAATTTAAAGAAATAATTTAAAAAATATAAATTAAATAAAGTAGTAATAAGAGACTATTTACTTAAAGAAGAATTAATAGAGGTATAGTTAATTTATATAGGATTAGATATATAGATTTATAAAAAGTATATTTTATAGAACTAAACTATTAATCTAGTTAATATATTAGTTTCTATAAAAATAGTATAAATAGAAAAGTATTTAAAAAATTAATTTTTAGTATATATAACTTTTAAGTAGAAGTAGAGCTTTATAAAAGAGTAAGGGAGAAGTAAAAAAGTAAAAAAAATAGAAGTTATTTCTAAACTAAGTTTATAACTTATTAATATAAATATAAATATATTTAGAAGTATAGTATATATATTTATATAGTATAAAGTTATAGATAGGGTTAAGTTATAATAAAAAGTAATAATCTTAAGTATTTATAGGTATTTAATTATATAGATAATAATAAGGGAAGAGATATATTATAATAATTCCTATTAATATTATTAGTAAGTTATTCCCTAAAGTAGGGAAAAATAAAGGGAAAGATAACCTAAAATATAACCTATTAAACTACTAATTATATAAGGTGCTTATATAATTATATATATTATATAATTAATATTATAATTATAAGTTATAATAAATAGAGTATTTTTATATAAGGTTTTATACTTTAAAGTCTATTAGTTTATTTTATATAAAATATTTAAGTAAGTAAATATTATTATAAGTATTATTATTATTATATAAGATATTATATATTAATACTTTTTATAATTATAAAATATTAAGAGAATTTTAAGAGGATAAAAACTAAAATATATTATATTATTTTTAGTTATTATTAAGAGTATTAGATATAATATTAATTAAGAATATAAAAAATCTAAAAAATTATTAATATTAAGTTTAATCTTTATTTACTTTAAGATTAATCTAAATACTTATTAAGTTTACTATCTTTACTTATTATAGTTTATAATTTAAGTTTTAATCTTTATATATATTCTTCTTCTAATAAGTAAAATAGTTTTAAATAATATATACTTAAATAACTACTTTACTCTTAAGTAAAAAGGTATAAGTTAGCTTTTTTATTTCTTTTATAAAAAGCTATATATAATTAAGAACCTTATTATATAGTTTAAAAAACTATAAGTTAAAATACTTATAGATATATAAACTAATATAGTATCTTATTATTTTATAATAATTAGAGATCTATAAGAATTTATATTATATATTCTTTAAGTTATAAAGCTTTATTAATAAAAATTATATTTATAGTAATATTAATATAGATTAATCTTAAATTAGTTAAAGTAATAATATACTCTATTTTATAGTATTATAATATATTTTTTATTTACTCCTTTTATATTAATAATATATATAATATTATTAAGGTTTAACTTTAAGTAATTTAAAAGTATCCTCTTAAAAAAGATTTTAGAAGTAAAAAAAGCTATTTAATAGAGAGTAATATTTAGATAAGTTATTTATAAAGATTAATTTTAGTTTAATCTTAATAATATAAAGTAATTATACCTTTCTCTTTAAAACTAATAACCTAAATAATATTAATAGATAGATAAAAACTATTAACTTCTCTCCCTTCTACTTTTTTTTATATATATAATTTTTATTAAATAGTATTATAAATAAAGTAAATTATCTAAAGTTTAAAATATTAAATACTTTTTAATATTTATTTTTAGCTTACTTTTTAGTTTTATTTTTATTTATATTAAGATTAATTTTACTTATAGAAAATAAGTTTAAAATAGTAATAGCTAAATTAATCTTATTTATAAAAAATAAATTTAAAGTAATAATAACTAAATTAATTCTACTTATAGAAAATAAGCTTAAAATAATAATAACTAAATTAATCTTACTTATAGAAAATAAGTTTAAAATAGTAATAACTAAATTAATTCTCCTTATAGAGAATAAGCTTAAAGTAATAATAACTAAGTTAATCCTACTTAAAATAAATTAATTAAACTTTATAAAAATAAGATTAATATTAAGTTAATTATAATATTATTAATAGTAACCCCCCTAATAACTATTTTTAGGATAACTCTTAGCTACTTAAGAAGTAAAGTTTATAGCTTATTTAAGAGCTTTTAAAGTTTATAATAATTTACTTATTATAATAAAAATTAAAGATTAATCTAAAATTAAACTATAAATATCTTATTTAGTTTAATATATATTATTAATAAGTTTATATTAAGATAAAATATCTAAATAAGATTAATTATATTCTTAATTTACCTTTAGCCTTACTATAGGGGCTAGGAGGAGGTTAGCCTTAAACCTTAGGTAAGCAGCTTAGCTATAACAGTAGTAGTGAACCCTAACTGAGCAGGGGGGGGTGTACCTCCAGCTAGGTGTAAACCTAAACCAGACGCATGAGGACCATTCGGGCAGTTAATGCCTGGGAGAGCAGCTTGGAGAAGGTGTGCATGCCTGAGGCTGATGGGCACGCGAGCGGTGGGGCCTGTCAGGTGAAGGAGGATGTGGTCTGTGCAGGCTGCGGAAGGTTAGGTAAGCAGGAGGGAGGGAGGCCAACAGTCAGCGAAGAACAGGAGGAAGGAAAGAAGGAAGAAAAAAAAGGGAAGGACAGGGCAGGCACAGGGCGTTGTCGCACTTGCCTCACGGAGCACAGCAGGAACACAGCAGGAGCAGCCACCAACACCTCAAGCAGGAGAAGGAGTACCGCAGCATGCATAACCCAGGCAGATTGCAAACAAACACGTCGATCCGGACTGCCATTGCGTGATAAATTGGATCATTTCCCATAATAAGCTTGGCCAATGCTGGGTATTGGTTGCAAGCTGTTTCTGCTGTGCAAGCGATACCTGTCGGCCATTTTCTGTGTTCGCAGTGTCACTGTTCACATGAATGTCTTTTCCGGTGGTGTTCTTCAGTGGCTCCCTCGCTGTAAATAAAACGCTGCTGTACCTGAAGCACCTCACCTAGATGCAGACTTGCGAGTTTCTCGTCCTGCAACTGCCATAACTGCTTCCTGAATTGCTTGAATGCGACTTTCCCCGCCAACATTGCAACTGCAACCGCCTGCAACTGGTTTACGAACGGTGGGCCAGACTTGCTCAAAAGGCAGGAAGTTGAAACTGGCAGCCAGTCACGATGCAAGGCCTGGTTTTCCGGGTAAGGCAGGGACGCCTTCAACCTAAGGGGGGAAAGGAGCAGGGGACCGCCGATGTTGGCGCGCCTTCCCGCCAATCGTTCGCTTCACACCCAGCCCTGTCCGCCCCCACTTCATTCGTTATTTTATCCTTTTTTTCTGTTCTGTCTGCCCCTCCCCCTCACCTCGACACAGGCGGCCCTTCTTGACCTCTTCCTGCCACGCCGCCATGAAGCGTGTGAGATGAGTGTGCCTCGGCGGCCGTCTCTTCCTTCGAATGCGACTCTGATTCATCCGACCGGTAGAGGCACTCTTCCTTTCGGGTGTCGCCTCCCGATCGGCTCGTTCGCAGACATCAGCTCTGGGCCATGCGTCGCAACCCTCTGAACCAACCACATGGATGCTTTCTTCGCCGTCGCACTGCCCAGACCCAGGGTCACAGCCATCAAGACAGGGTGTCGAGATGCCTGCCCAGCCTGGATAGCCGAAGGGGACTCTTATTGCACACCCCCGCCCCGCCCACTACCACATCCCTCTGTGGCTAAGGCAGGCGCGCTGCCAGGTGCCAGCCTTTTCAGTTGCGCCTGCCTACCTAGTTGTTCCACAGTCGCGCCTGCCCACCTGGCTCGCTGCTGTACTGGCCCTACCTGCTGTACTGGCCCTACCTGCTGTACTGGCCCTACCTGCTGTACTGGCCCTACCTGCCGTACTGGCCCTACCTGCCGTACTGGCCCTACCTGCCGTACTGGCCCTACTGACCCTCCTCACTGGGCGCGCCTGCTAAGTAGGGCTAGTACTGCTAGGTAGCAAGCTGGGCGGGTAGGCGCAACTGGTAGGGCAGGCGCAACTGGCAGGGCAGGCGTAACTGGCAGGGTAGGCGCAACTAGCAGGGCAGGATAACTAGGTAGCTACTATGGCAGTAGGTAGGCAGGCGTAACTGAGGTGGGTACTGGGCAGGCGCGGCTAAAAGTCAGTTGGCGGAGAGGTGGGCAATTGTCACTAACTGGCAGCGCGACTGCCTTAGCCACAGAGGGATGTGACAGTGGGCGGGGCGGGGGTGTGCAATAAGATTCCCCTAGCCGAAGAGCGGGAGCGCCTCCGGCAACGTCATGTCCAAAATGCAACCTGATGCCGCAACAAATGCACCGTGAGAAAAAAAAGTCTCATCTCGACGCCGGCATCGCCATGGCTGTATGCCTGGAATGCCGAGGGTAACGGCCTGCGCTATCTGCTGGGGCTGAGATGTGCCAGGTACATTGTCTCTCATGAATCCGACGCTTCTTCCTAGTAACGGCGACATTGAAGACTCCAGCAGTACGTATTACGCTATTACTCGGCGGCAGTCTCGCAGAAAACGGGATCAAGGGACTGCTCCACGTCAATTGGACACCGTGACGGGACAATAGAAATCCCACCCACACTCACCCATATTTACCCCGACATTCTTCCTCGCATGCGTATTCTGCAATCCGCAATCTGGCCCCCTTTCCCCTTCCGCAACGCTGCCAACTCGTCGCCGCATTCGGATCGTCAAAGGGGTCATCGTTGTTGCTGAGCCTGGGTGCGGAAAGCAGAGAGTGGAGAGCCACGGGGCAAAACCTGGGGGAATCTTGCTACGCCACGCGCCCGTCTCATCTTCTCCTCCTCTTCTCTTCCCTTGCCCACTTTCCCGCTTCCTGCGTCCAACCCTGCATCCCTTTTACTACCTGGCCATCTGCAGACTTTGCTGTCGCTGAACCTGCGCCAAGCGAGTCCGCCGCTTTACATAAGGTCACCACCTCGCTCTTCACTCGCTCACTCTACCCCACGAATCGCCATTTTGGCTGAGACACGCCTGGGCACACGTCGTCTTCAAAGTCTGTACATACGGCTTTTCATCTCACGTGTCACCGGGCTCGACTTGTCTCATTCTCGCATACGACACCGCTTAATCAAGATCTAATATCTCACCTGCCCGCCTTTGCCCCATTTCGACGATACCCCAGGTTTTCACCACCGACACCCGCCCATCATGACTTCGAACACGTTGCTCTCCCTCCCCGATGAGGTTCTGCTCCAGATTGTCGGACACTTGACACCACCTCTTGACGGCTTGGACATCCCCTTCACGGCCTACACCGATCCCGATGGAGTCGTCGTGAGCAATCGCGTCGCCCTGTACCGACTCGCCTTCGTCTGCCGCCGCTTGTCGGATCTCGCCATCCCGTCTCTTTACCAGACGGTCTACTTATGGGGCCGGTCACGTCTTCAATCGCTACTGCAGACTCTCCTAGAACGGCCAGAACTCGGCGCAAACATGCGCATATTCTCATACGTCTCATGTCTGGGCAGCGATCACTATCCCACCGACGTCCTATGTCCGTACAAGCGTACCCATTGGCGCCACTTAGTGGAAGAGTCGTCCCGATTTCCGGACCGCATCAAGGCCTTCATGCGGGAAGCCAAGACGGATCTCGAAGTCGTTCAAATTGTTTTTGCCCTCGTTCTCTACTCGACGCCAAATCTGCGCACCCTCCACATGCGCATGCCCTTCGCCGCTGGCGAGTACCAGAAGCTCAAGGATATTCTCACCCCGGACATCGAACCCGACGAAGGCTGCCCCCGAGTTCTCAACTCACTCACCCGTATCATGCTGGAGCCCATGCCCGACTTTCCCGGGGCGACTTTCTGGCCCCGCCGCGAGCTGCCATGTCTACTGAGGCTGCCCAATCTCAAGGCCGTGGAGCTGGGATCTGCTCATTTCCGACCAGCAGCCCTCCCGCCAGGTGACGGATGGGGCGATGACGGCAGCTGGAAGCATGTTGAAGAGGTACGGCTCGTCCGCAGCAGCATGTGGGGTTCAGGCTGGCACGCCATCTGCGCTCTGTGCCCCAATCTGAAGCTTCTCGAGATGAGTCCTTCTGGCGTTTCCGACCAGGCTGCCGACGGCGAGCACAATCTCAATACGGCTCTGGGTCTGGTTGCCGAAACCCTCGAGACGTTTTCATTTGAGGGCATCTTGGCCGCCAACTTCTCCCAGCATGTCGGTGGAGACGGCACTCTCACTTGCCTACCCAAGATGAAGGCGCTGCGAAACGTCAAACTCGACATCGGCATCTTGTTTGGCAAGCCGGAGAGGATGGACAAGTTCGACGTCCTGGGAAGCCTGCCGCAATCCTTAGAGATACTCGACTTGGCAGAGCTGTGGCACGACGTTGAAATTGACAAGCTGGGATTCCAGGCCCGAAAACAGTATGAGAGCGGCATTCAGAACGCCTTGCGGAAGCTCGTTTTCGGAAGCAAGGAGAAGCTCCCAAACCTCAAGGAAGTCACCTTCCGCCCGAACCCCTTTTACGCCCAACTACCTTTGCCGGATACCCTCATGGTTGGAAAGTCGGACGTTGACTTCAAGCTGGTGTACTAAGGCCTCGCCTCGAGGCGAAATAATTCTGTCTATCCCTAGCATTACAGCGAGCTCGGAGTTATTGATCATGCATGGAGGCAAAAGCATAAGCATTAGATATCATTGACTAAGATATATCCATTTAATCAAACTCATTTCTTCATCCGGCGCCCGCGCTCGGCTATGACTGAGAATTTCACTGCGTCCACTCAAATCACAGCCTCCACCAGCTTCGCGGTCGCTCATCTCTCGATGGCTCTCGATAGGTCCGGCGATCTTCCACGACGTATGTCTTTCGATGGGGTCGTCGCTCATCCACAACATAGTCACGGGCGGCATGCCGTCTTTCCTTCTCACGATCCCACTCTCGATCGCGACTACGGTCCTCGCCACCCCAGCTTTCCCGCCGACTCTGCCTCCGAGGCCTCTCTTCCTCGACCCGGATCCGATCTTCGCCCTTGCGGTATTCCCCGCCAGCAAACCTCACCTCACTCCGGTGCCGCCCCTGTGTCCTTGGACGATCCTCACTCCAATGCCGCGTCGCCTTCTCACTTCCCCGATCACTCGTCCTCGTACTCGTTCTCTCCTCCGTCGCCGCCGGCTCCTCGAGGATCCCACTAACCCTCCTCTGCCCCATCCTCTCATACTTCCGCAGCAATCCCACATACTTCACCCAGCAGTCCGCCAAAATCTCCGTGCTCAGCTTCAAATCATCCGCCTCCGCGCCCATCAGCGCGATCCGCCGCGTCCACCCGCACTCCCACGCATCCAGCACCTTCCCGCACGCCCCGCCATGCGACGCCGCATGCCGCCGCCGCTCCCTCTCGATCCGCTGCCGGCCCTTCTCGAGCTCCGCCTCCGCGTGCAGCAGGATGCGGCCGATGTCGAGCAGCTCCGAGATGGCGAATTTGAAGTCCCCCGACTCGGCGGTCTGGAAGTCCGCGTCGCGGTCGAAGGTGGGCAGCCGGCGCCAGGGCGTGTGGGACGGGATGGGCGTTGGTGGGCGGGAGTAGCTGTACGAATGGCGGCGCGATGAGGAAGAGGAGGAAGGGGAAGGGTGGTCGCAGACGTAGCGGTGGTAGTGCGTCGGCCGGCGGCACGCCCTGCGGCAGCGGTGGAGGGTGCTCGAGAGGCTGCAGCAGCCGTGCGAGGGGCAGCGGCCGGCGTGCGAGGAGGAGGAGCGCGGGAGCGGGCAGGCGCAGGAGGGTGGTGTCTCGTACGGGTTGATGTAGTGTGTTTTGGTGGATGATATGATGGGTCTGATGTCGCAGGAGAGGGTGTGCGTGTGGACTTTGTAGCACATCGCGGCGGTGATTGGGTTATCTGGAGAATTGAAGAGATGGGATAGCTTGGAAAGGGTTGAATTACGGAGGGTGGCTGGAGGGAGCGATGAGGCCATGGAAAATGGGGAGTTTGCCGGCGCAGATATATCATCTTGCTGCTGTGCGGTGAATCTCATTGTTCAGGGTGTTGCGGGTCGAGGTGGAAGGCTGGGTTGGCGGACAAAGAACGTGTGTTCGGGTGGGTATGCGGGTGTTCTGGTGTCGTTGTTGGCCTCGTCGGTGAAGAAGGTCTTTGTTGTAGTGAACAGCATCTTGACATTCTTTCAACGTCGTCAATCCTGATTTTCTTCGACTCCATCAGGACGGTTTCATGGACTGCGCCTCCCCACATTGGCCCCGAAGGCACTGTTTTGAGAGAAAACATGATCTCTTTTACACACCTATGGATTACAACACCAGAGAAGATAAACTTCGACAACTTATTTCACATCAACACGACCAAGCGCCAAAGCAGCAAAACCATTATTTCCCAGGCGGATACGCCTCCAAAAGCATCTGTCGCTCCGCCGCCGTAATCGGCATCACCCCACCATGCCGTGCACTCGGCGGCATCACCCATCCCTCCCCCGCCAGCTTCCACTCCGGCTTGCTAATATCATCCGTCACAAGCGGGATGTACCTCCGCCCCGTGAACTCGTCAACGAACAGAAAGTACTTCTCCCCGTTCACGTCCCCGGAGTTCGACTTGACCACCGCCGGGCCCTCGATCTCGCCCACCCCAGCGGTGGAGGAAATACAACTCGCGACGACGTCCCAGCCTTCCAGGCCTGCTGACAGATTGCTCGACTTCTCGTGGATTATGTCCCGGCAGCCTGTGGCATTGCCGGAGTCGTCCTTGGTGAAGCGGTGGTACACCCCGTCCACCTCGATGACGGTAGAATCATACCGCGAACCGCCGGCGTCCTGCCACACCCGCGCCTCGCTGAACTCCACAAAGTCGCTCGTCGTCGCGTACATGACGCGATTATACGACTTCCCCGCGTGCTCCACATCATCCTCATCATAAAGGCTCGACGCCCAGAAGACGAACCACGTCCCCTCCCCCTCGTCGAAATACGCCTCGGGCGCCCACGCGTTCCCCGCCTCGGGCGGCGCGACTAACACGTGCCGCTGCTCGGACCAGTGCACCAGGTCAGGCGACTCCCACACCTCGATGTACCTGCTCCCCACGCGCTGGGCGTCGGTGAAGGACATGCCGCGCCCGATGGAGAGGTCCGTTGCCAGGAGGAAGAATTTGTCGCCGGTGGGGGCGCGGGTGATGAACGGGTCGCGGAGGCCGAGAGTGCCTTTGGAGGAGGTGAGGATGGGGGAGGAGGCGTTGAGGGGGGTGTAGGTTAGGATGTCGCTGGGGTCGGAGGCGGCGAGGAAGATGTTTTCGCCGCCTATGGAGTTGCGGACGAAGTAGACGAAGAGGTAGGCTTCGTAGGTGAGGGAGGAGCGAGGGGTGGGGAGGCTGGGGGTGGAGGGGATGGTGGGTTTGGCATGGGTGGAGGTGAAGATGGCTGTGAGGGTGAGGAAGATGGCGAAGGGATTCATTGTGAGGTTTGGTCAGTTGGTTTCGTGTAAGGTCTTGATGGTTGTATGGGTCTGAGCTATCAAATTGACAAGACGTTTCATGATGGCATTTTTATGCCCAGCGAGGGCAGGGAGGATAAGAGCTTCGGTCGAAGGCCCGGAGGATATATCGTCCTCGAGGACCTTGTGACTTCCTCACGATCATCATCACGGCTTCATTCTGGATCTCGTTCGGAGCATCTTCAACGCTCCTCTACCTCCGGCGTCAGGGGTTGCAACAACCGTGCCAACCGGCGTGCGTCCCGACTGCCGTGCCGATTGTTACGCTAGAAGTGCCGGCGCGGGAGTCGGCTGATCGGTGTCGCAGCTCGCTGGTGATTGGCTCGTATCCCGGACTTGCTCTCTGAAAACCCGATGAGATTCTCCATAGGTTCAGACTCTGTTGCTGTTGAGCTTTACTTCAAAGCTGTGCAGGTGGTGCCTGGCAATCCACATCTCACAATCTGTGCTAGACGCGGTGAATCCACGCTGTGTATTTCTTTCTGTGGTGTCAAATTTGCCTGACTGGCAACATGAGATAAGAGGAGTCAAATGGCCCAGGCATTGTACATGCATGCGTTTCAACCATCATGGTCGATTGGGGCGGGGTAGAAGTGGTGGGTTTTGTGTTTACAAATCACAGAGATATGTATCCAGTGCTGACTGAGAGTCGGACACTGCACATCACTGGAGAACCACAGCAGAACAGGTAGGCACAGGGAAACTCCTCGCATTGGGACTCTTTGTCGTGGGACGGTTTCCACCAAGCAAAATGACACAACCTTTCATTTCAACCTTGGCATGCAGCAATGTTTATGCGCGTAACCCTTCACAGCACGTTCCGCTATTCTTCTTACAGATATACGCAGACGCAGACAATTTTGGTAAACTAATTCTAGTCCACCCCTCAACCCAGCGATTACCGGACAAATACAATCTGTACGAGGCCCCTTCGCCTAATCCATTTGTGTAACAATAAAGCATCTCGACCACCCCTCAATTACTTTAGTAAGCAATGGTTTCCGTAGGATCTTCAGAGGTCCCCAAAAGGTATGTCATCTATGTCATCTAAGACTGACGAGGCCCAGGTAAGAAAGTCAAATGCACCGCTGGCCTATAAGCTGAAATCTGCCCACCTCAGACAACGCCTGAGCGACTTGCAAGGATCATAGGAGGTTCAAAACGACCTTCAATCCCAGGTGATTCGCGTACTTGGTATGCTGTGCTTGCCTCGTATTTGCACTAGGTTTTTGTCTCTAGCTTGACCAAATTTTGCAAAGGCGGCTGGAACCTTTCCTTCGGGGTCATGCATCACTACGACCAGACAGCAGATGGTGATGAGACACGAAAAGACCTTGCATAGGCTATTAATGCAAGGCGTCACAGCTGCAGCCCGAGGTTACTTCAGGCGCTTGTATTAACACTGCTATCTGCCCAATCAGCCAAGCTCTCCGCGGATTCCATTGTCTGTTGTGCCCGTCCCACTCACCTTTACTTTCTGCGAACATATATAGGCGACATGTGCTCAACAGCCCACTTCGAATTTGTCAAGAGGAATTCGCCTATCGCCATCCGCATTGGTCGGGCGTACAGTCAATTTAGCTACGTGCTCAGTCCAACAATCGGCAAACTACGAAGACCAACGAATTGAGTCACTGTCCTTGGATTTATTCCAGCCGGGGATGGAATTTTTGACTTAGTCTAAGATGTCAGATCTCAAAGGTGCGGGTGGTGAAAGGTAAGGAGCTATTCAAACCGGTACCTGACGACTTGCAGATGTTCCCTCGGTCTCCAAGGAAGTCCGCCTCATAGAACCTGGTGTCACGAAACAGACCGAACAAGGGAAAGAAACTGGCCGTCGAAGACTCGAGTCTTTACAGGAATACTCCAAAGACGTTGCAATTCGGCACTCGATCGCCACACCTACCACTTCTATCCGCTTAGGAGACTACATTCTCATTCAAGATCGCCCATGCCAGGTGATCAAAATAGGCACCTGTGCCTTTACGGGCCAATATCGATATATGGGAGTGGACCTTTTCACAAAAAGCGTTTTTGAAGAATCAGCTTCAGTATACAATGATGGTGCAAGCCTTGTCCAAACAATGCTGCGCCCTATGCTGAGGCGATATGAAGTGCTTGGTATTAGAGAAGACGGCCATGTGGTTGCGTTGACCGATAACGGTTTCATCAAAGAGGACCTTCCAGTACTCAACCAATCGAACCTCTCGAACCGCCTCAAAAAAGCGTTTGAGGATCACAAAGGATCTGTTTACGTTTTGTTGTTGGAAGGAGACAGAACAGACTTAGTCGTGGATGTGACGCTTGTCCCCAGCACAAGACTCGAGGATGAAACCAAATGTGTTAAGGTGCCGCTTCTGCATCGCCTTGCACAGAACGGAGACCTCTATGGGTTACAAGTTGCGCTGGCAAACGGGGAAAACGTCAACAGCTGCGACAATACCGGGAGAACTGCAATTTTCCACGCCATCCAGAATCGCCAACACCATTTCATTACTGAGCTACTTGAGAAACGTATTGACATCGGTAGATTGGATAAGGAGGGGAAGAACGCGTTTGATTACATCATGGAAGTTGTCAAAGAAGACCGGGCATTTTACCTACTAGCGGAGGCTTTTCTAGAGAGGAAGCCATCACTGACGCAGAGCATCAGTTCCCCCGTCCCCATTCTGCTTTCTTCATCGGCATCGGAAGATCTCGACAAAATTGAAACCCTTTTGTCTAAATTTGGCGAAAGAGGGGCTATAGAGGTCAACAAAACTGACCGGCTTGGGTACACGCCGCTACATGAAGCAGCTTGTTTTGGACGATATGACGTGGTCGAGAAGCTGATTAATTCGGGCTCAAACATCAATGCGGAAGTCGCTCTAGGTGGTGATACCATCACGCTGTCATCGAAAGACGAAGTCATCGCCGGTTTCTAGGCGAATCGCGAAGCAAACCACCACCACTTTCCAAACATCACATTAAAGTAGTTGAGACTTTGTTAAAGAACAACGCCGACAGCAATCGAAGAAGGTATTCAGATGACATGACGGTGCAGGATCTACTTTTTGATAAGCTCAAGTCTGAGGATCTGCGCGCGACTGAGAGATCAACTCTCGAGCGGATTACTCTTCTTATCATCGGTCAAACCATCAACCCGCTGATTTTGACAACGCCACGGTCCGGCGCATGGAATGGTCTTTTTGATCAATTCAGTTCGCTGAAGGTAGAGTATCATCCATTTGGATACGAAGCTAGCGATGATTCGGAGCAAATGTTCATCGATGAATTCCTGCGAAAGCCCATTCCTATTCCACACAAAAAGGAGTGGAGATGGATACATTTGCCCATAAACAATGTGCGAATCCCCCTAAAACGGTCTATCTATGAGGGTTATGTTGAGGCTAATTGATTACAGAAAATTTGGGTCGAGGTCAGGCTGCTTGCTGCTGTTGCTTACATCGCGAATCTTCCGCGGAGCCCTCGCTGATTCTCAAGCTATACCAGAAAGTCGCCAATGCTCTGCAAGATGCAGAAGCAGGTAGTTCTCCCATGTACTCGGAAGGTCTCCAGAGGTTTATCGCCCAGGCCTACGACGAGATTCAGTGCGCCAAAAATCATCCCGGAATGCGAAGACCATCGTTCAATCCGCTCCACGAAGCATACACGGCCATATTTTCTCTGGTCGTACGTATTGGTTTCTCCGTCCTGGTGAAGTTTCAAGTGCTCACGTGAGCATATTATGGCAGATCCCATACTTTGATTCGGAAAATCTCGAATGTACACAGCCATCCGGTTGCGGCAACATCGTGTGCCAGACCCGTCGTTCGAGTGAGACAGAATTGCGCAGGAAATTCAACGACGACCCGCCTGGAGCAATCAAGAATTGGCACGATGCATGCACTTTAGACCAGTCCTACTATGTCTCTCTCAAAGACCAAGATTACGAACAGCGAAATCGCGACCAGGTTGTTATCAAGCAAGCACGAGCAGACGAGGACAAACGAGCACGAGTAGGCAAGGTCAAGCAAGAACAAGCCGGCAAGGGCAGGCAAGAACAGGCCGGCAAGGGCAAGCAATTACAAGTAGGCGATGGAAGCCCAATTTTGATGGTCAAACAAATGTGGATCTGGAGAACAAGTCACGGTCAGTCATCCCATAGGGCATAATAATGATGTTCAATGAGTGGTGTTAGCTAATAGTTTGCTTGACGGCTTGCAGATACAATGATCACGGCATTTCCCGAGCGTCGGCACGACCATGGATCACCAGTGGCAGGCAAAAGCCTGTTTGGCTTCCTCGACGAATCAATACGACGGAACCCAACTCTGAGTATTAACTCTATGGTAGCACGTATGATACAGTGCGCTATTGATTTTGCTAATGCACCGACATACGCCGCTTTTCGAGAAGACATACTTGATATCTTCCAGCGGAGCATCGCCCGACAGGTACGGTCACAATTCCGGCGTTGAATAAACAGAGAATAAGCGCACAGCTGACGATCACGACCATCGACAGGCTGACAAGGAAGCGGCATGTTATGCAAAGTTTCAAGAGTTGCATGCGAGTCTACGAGGGTTAGGCTTCAATATGCCAGGGAGTATGGAGGAAACGATCGCTGCGCTGTGCGATGTTCAGAATGAACTAGACGCACTGCTGGAGATCAAGGATATCGCCGTGGAGTTGCGAATGATCCAACGAGTTCTTCGCGATCAACGGCATGTGGGATACGATTATATGACCAGATATGGCTTCTCAGACACAGAAGTGGTGGACCTCAAAGCCTGTCTTGAAGGAGTGGATGCCCGGATGTCGAAGATCGACAAGTTGTTAGGCGACGCAGGTGTCGTCGAAAGCTCGGTGGGTCCTATCGGTGCTTCCATATGATGAGTTTGAGTTGAACATGAGCTGAGAGCGGATATTTACAGCTCAAGAACCTTCTTGACATGAAGCAGAGACATGGAAATTTGAACATGGTCAGGGATACGCGGAAGCGGGCTTTGGATAGCGAATGGCAAACCCAACTGCTGTTCATTTTCACTATCGTCACTGTCATATTTGTAAGTCTACAGCAAACGGGATACAACATGGGCTGACCAAAGGAGACCCCAATTTCATATGTGTGCGGATTTCTGGCAGTTCCCAGCAAAGACTTCCCCAACGATGGGGGTGACGGAGTTGCCTGGACGTGGCAACAGGTTCTTTATGCGACCGGTAAGATCCTTCCATTCACACCTGTGCTTGATTCAGAATTCAGCTATTGACCATCTGTGGTGTAGTTGTGACGGAAGGCCTTGTTGCCATCCCCCTCATAATTTACTGCTGGTGGTCTAAGACCAAAATGTTTAAGAAACCCTTGGATATCAAGACTATGATAGACCAAGGCGTATGGCTCTTGACAATGCGTACACACTTAAGAGGCTCTGCATCCGGGGTCGATTTGCAGCTGAGAGTTCTTTTAGAGTGCTAGCACGTCTACTTTGACAATTCTAGTCTCAAGGCATCATACTGGACGTAAAGAGCATCCGGCAGAAGCGCAGTCTCTACACTGCTGGCGTTGAACGGCAAGCTCAACGTCAACTCGTTCCGCCCCTCCTTCAGCGCCTCCACAGAGAAAGTGAACTTATTCTCAATGTTCTGGCACGCGACAGAACTCCTTACCCCGCACGATCCGCTCCGCCAGTAGGGGATAACCCACGTTGACTCATACAGGTTGTTGAAGTTCACCGTCCACGGCAGGTTGCTGTACGGATGGCCCGACACAGTCCACTTGGCATTCCCGTTTGCCGTCTTGGTTCCGGCAATCTGCACCGTCAAAGTGGCCGTTTTGGCGGCGTCAAGATTTTCCTTGGTGAGATTGAAGGTGATGGTCCAGTTGTTCACGTTGTCGTAGTAGTTCTCCTCCCGGAGGTGGTTACCTTTGGCGGGGAAGAATGCCCAGTGGATGTAGTTCAGGTCCTGCGCCTCGTCGCTCTGGCCGACTTGAAAGTTTACGCCTTCGGGGAAGTCTTGCTCGTAGTCGTACTTGCCCCAGTAAATGCGGTATTGTTCGGGCTGGAGAGGCTTGGAGGTGTCTGGGGCGTATCCGTGGAGGTATTCTCCCGAAGACTTGTCGGGGACGCCGATCCGCCAGATCTCTTCGCCGGCGCTTTCTTCTTTCCATTCGAATGTCGGCTGGGTCGTCGCAGTATCTTTGGTGATTTCGACGTCGTCTTGGATGTACCATCCAAACACACCGTCTGCGTAGACGGTAACTCTGTAAGTGCCCTCAGCAACGCGCGGAACTCTGAAATTCCCGCTCTCGTCGATCTCAGCCCAGTACTGAAGTGACTTGGTGTTGAACACATTAAGTTGAAAGTCCTGCTTATTTTCCGACAACACCACAATCGGCCGTTTCGCACCCTCGGGAAGCTGCAAAGTGCCCTCAAACACAGTTCGCCGCGCTGACGGGATGAAGTTCGGAACATACTCCGCAACACTGTCATAAAACGCCTCGTTCCACTCTGCGTCCGCAAACTGAACTGCATCAGCCCTCAACTCGGCCACAGTCGCCTCCGGCGCGCCCTTGTTGAAGTAGTAGAACTGTGGCCCCCAAGTGCGATCGAAGCCGTGAGTGATGTTCGGCATCGGCGCGCCGTGGTGGCCTGATACCATGTAATTATACACAATACCATCAACGACTAAGTCAGAGTGCAGCGGTCCACCATAGTATGTCTCCATCGTGTTATGAACCAGCCAAGCGCCGTACGTACTCCCATCGGCGCTCGTCGAGCCGTCGCTGAATTGTCCGTGGACGTCATGGTTGCGCCAAGACTCTGACAGGGTGTACTTGGTGAAGTAGTCCGAGTATTGCTCGGTATATGGGTCATCGGGCACACCGCCGACATATGTCGTGGCATCTTGCACCGTCACGGCCTGAGAGAACGTAGCGTCCTTCGGCAGCGGTCCAAAGTTACCATCGCTGGTGGAGAAATGCGTCCAAAGCGGCGTGTTAGGTCTAAACAGCGTGCGCAGCTCGCCCAGATCGCGTAGGAGCGGCTTGCTTTCGTTGAAGTACGTCAGGCGCGAGAAGGCGTGTAACCCTGTTTCTTCGCCGCGGAGGAAAAAGTACTGGGACAGTGTCTGATTTGTAGCGGCGAACTTGTCGGACATGATGAGCCCGCCGAACGGGGTCCCTGTTGAGTCGGTGCCATTGATGAGCTGCAGCGAGGCCGTTCCGCCTGGCGTCCAGAAACCTGAGGGCGTGCATGAGCAGTCGAGGTAGGGTCCCTTGCCGCGGTTGCCGTTCAGAGGGCCCAGGAGGTCTTGGCCGTCAAGGGTGAGGTCGGTGATGTGGCCGCTGGATTTGGTGAGGATGACGGAGAGGCGGTCATTTGCGAGTGTTAGGTGGGTTGAGTTCTCTCCGGTCGTGAGACGAGCCGCTGCGTGGCTCGCAGCGGCGAGGATGAGAGTTTGGGAGCCCCTCATGTCGGCGTTGGCGAACCTGTGGGATGAGTTGAACGACCCCGCCTACTGTTGCGCCAACCCGCGACTTCACTATAAATCAGTGACGACTTATATACTTGTGGAGAAGAGTCCATGAATTATAGGGTTTGTTTCCATGAGATCATTTTTAGACAATGCAAGGTGTCCGTGTCTGCAACCTGATGCCCCCGTCATGAACTACCCCGTAAAGCGACATGGAATAATTTCGGGCAGATCCAAGACCGAGCGCCAAGCTTTCTAAGAAGCAATCTCCATGAGGGCACCAATCCGACGCTGCCATCTGCCCACTGTAGTCGGCATTGCGCTAGCATCCGTAGGTGCCGAGAAAAAAGCTGCCAAAAGCGAATGTTGTCAATTAAGCGACCTGTCGTAAAGGTTTCTGTCAACCAAGAGCCTCGGCAACTCTGGCGTTGCGATCGTCGGCTGGGTTCACCAAAGAGGAAAGTTCGCCACCGTTGAAGGCTTGATCTCCGACCGAAAGACTCAGTCTTTGTTGATGAGTGCTTCTAATACAAATAATGAGCGATGCTGATAAGTGTTGGAAGCTCACAAGCTCGAGACCAACTATCACTAATTGGAAACTTGCGTTTGCTGGGAAAAGAATGAGAAATGGGGGAACGAGGCGGGGTTTCTCAAGTTGCTAGTAAACATTCAAACTCATTTCCAGAAGAAAACCCAGAAAACCCAATGTTTTGATGGAAATATAGCTTAGGCTCTTCTTAACTTGAAGCGCCAATGAGGCTAGACCGTCAATGCTAAGCAGACGGTCGGCATGCAAAATTTTCACGCAATACCGCGTAAATTAATACCTCGTGAGCCATGTCAATTTTATTTACTACCTAAAGTAGAGAAGATACGGCTTTAGAAAACGTCTTGTCTTGTTGACTTATTGATAGACTTGAGAAGTGGAGCCTGACGGTGCTGGTTATGGTGCAGAATTGAGCTCGCGCTGGCCGTTGTTGCCACATCCATTCCATTCGCTACTGCCTTCCCTGGATTCATATGTCATCGGAAATCCCACACTAATAATCGTCTGACTGCGAAGTGACAAGTAACGAAACATCCAGTCTCCCGTTGCAAAAGTACCATCCGGACCATCCTTCGTCCGATGCTTTTCGCCATCCAAGAGCTGGGCTGCTTACATGTGGGGAAGTGCAGGCAGCAATTTGGTTGCCTTCGTCGTCGTCCGTATCAACTCTGTTCATGCGGATATGCTTGAAACCTTTGAACGGGACAACCTACATACCTAAAACCTCTCCGGCGTATTCCTTTTCACTTATTGAATTCGTAAGGACTTGTCCTGCGATGTCTGACCCGACCGCAAACAGAGGGGCCAGTGTTTCCCATGGCTCTCAACGTACGACAGCTCCACGAGCTAGAACCCGAAGCAATCCAGCCGAAGATTCGAAGTGTTTGAAAGCCTTCGACACCGAAATAAACCACGCTCTTCAGAAAGACAGAAACGATGCCTGTGCAGAAGGCACTGGCCAGTGGTTCTTCCACCACCCGGTGTATGAAGCCTTCCAACGGTCCAAAGAGCCGCACCTGCTGCTCGTCACCGCGGAGGCAGGAGGTGGAAAATCGACCATCATGCGAACGCTCATTGATACTCTTCAAGCGACCGATGAGCCTCCACTAGTGTCGTACTTCTTCTTCAAGGATGACGATGACAGCCTCCGCGGCTACGATGATGCCCTCAGCACCGTGGTTTATCAGTTGCTGTCGCAGGATCACACACTCGTGCAACATGCTCGGGCGCCACAAAAAGAGCACGGGGACGCAATTAAGCAACAGACCAAGGTCGTGTGGCAGATCATCACAAGAATAGCTGCTGAAGCGAAACGCGACGTCTATTGCATTTTTGATGCAGTCGATGAGTGTGCTGGCGAAGGCCGCAAGCGACTTTTGACTGACTTATCAAGTGTATTTGGCAATTCTCTTCAAACACCTTCTCGATTAAAGGTGATCATATCTTCTCGCCCGTGGGAAGAAGAAACCCATTTGTTCACCGAACTATTGGGGTCTCCAAGGACCAGTCATCTAGTGGGCGAGAATGCCACGGTTCAGTCTGACATTCGCAGTGTCATTCGACTGAAAGTCAAGGAAATAGCCAAGGAGAAGCATCTCGACGGAAACACAGAAGCTTTGCTTTTGGAAAGGCTTATCAGGAAAAACGTGCGGACAAGATCGTTCTTGGCCGTTCGAATGGCGTTTGAGTTGTTGCGCTCAGATGCAAGAATGAACCGAGAGGCGACAGAAGAGGTCATTGACGAAATTCTTGCCGGTGTCCCCCAACAACTTGGGGACCAGTTCAACAACATGTTGAACCACACCCCAGACAAGGAACACGCTTGGAGACTTCTCTGCGTTATCCTCGTAGCGCGAAGAACCATCAAGATTCCAGAGTTCAAAGTCATTTATGCTCTCACCCAGAGATCATGCAGCAACCTTGATGTGGCGAAGTCTTATGACGAGCTCGATTTAACAGCGGACGACGAAGAATTCAAGAGCATGGTACGGGCTCGATGTGGTCTGTTCATAACCTTCGGCAAGAACTCGGTCTACTTGTTTCATCAGACAGCAAGGGAGTTCTTGATGACCACAGATGACATGGCTTTGGCTCCGCCCTTCGATCGATTGGCCCAGAATCCAGGCAGCCTTGACGCCAACGAGGTAGCTTCTTGGAAAGGGTGTATTTCGAAGGAAGATGCTCACCTGGTCTGCGCCACTGTCTGTCTTGACATTCTGAACATGGACATATCCCGCCAACGAATACTTGAAATGTGAGTTTCTAGTCTTTTACCGAAGGCTGAACGTAGGACACCTCAGCTAATCGTCTCTCTATTACAGATTCGACAGCCTTAACGCCGGAAACGATATGTTTCAGGACATACAAGATTTCGTTTCGCCACGCCCATTCTTCATGTACGCAGCGTTCAACTGGCATGAACACATCATCCTCAGCGGTGACAGCGCTTCAAAGACTCTGCTGGACGATAGATATTGCGCAATTCTGGATATTGGCAAGCCCAATTTTTGGGCTTGGTTCCTTCCCCTCAATGATTACATCAACACCAGCACTGTTCATCCAAAAGCAGTCATCTCCAGTGTCTGGGCACCAGACGAGAAGAAACGTCGGCACAGCGTCCAATATGGACTCTTTCTGAGAGAAAGCTGTCTGCAGAATCTTTTTCCAATGGGTAGTAAGGTCCATGCTCTGTTCAAAGATGCGGACCCGATGCCAAAGTAAGTAGAACCAGGGAATACGATATTAGACTCGAACTCCACTAACCCATATCGATAGACCGCAAACCGAAGGTCCTTATTGGGAGGCTGAAGGCGGTTACGAACTTGTCGATGCGTTCCACATGGCCTTCGGGGAGTATGAAATGATAAGTGCGAATCAAGCAGTCCGGGCATTGGAGGAAGGCGATACGGAGCGAGGATCAATGCTCTCAGCAGCCGTTCCGATTCCAACAATGATCTGGACATGTATCACAGATATTTCACCGAACGCTTTTCGCACGACTTTGGCTTCCATGAAGGATCTGAATTGGCTGCGCGACGTACCAGAACACATCTTATACCGCCGATATAGATGGAGCGGATGGTGCTCCCGGACTGGGAAGGATTTGAGAGAGGACCGTCAAAAAAGTTGGTCAAAACCCTGGCCCCCTTCTACCCCGACGATATATGTGGCAGGTCAGAATACATCACCGAAAAGCACCGACCTGTTCGGTGCGTTGGCAGACTGGATAGAGTCTTCAGAAAAGGCCGCAGTCTTTGCGCAGGAGCTATGGGAAGCAGGGGGGTTCTTAGTCCCCTGTTTGTGCAGCAGGCTCATCCAGGCCGGAGCAGATGTTGACTGTAAATTGTGGAATGACGGCAAGACCTCCCTGCAGATTGCAGCCACCCTTTGGGAGCACGACTTGATACGAATCCTTTTAGATTTTGGAGCAGACCCTACCGTATGCTCTTCCAATGGTTACACTGCGTTGCATTGGCTGCTTCATCCCGACAAAGCCTTCAAGCAGCTCAATGAGGCACTGAGAGAGAACCCAAAGCGTCAACCGCGCCATCGCAAATCTCGAATTTCAGCATCGGTAAAATCCCTAGCACGATCAGCTTCAACCGACACATCAGCAATCGACGTACTATGTGGAAACGGGAAGACGCCCTTGATGCTTGCTGTAAGAGAATCCTCAACAGCGACCAGGACCCTCTTGGACGAAGGCGCAGAGCCTGACAAGCGAGATGGTAACGGCCGAACTGCGCTCATGCACTATTTCCTGTCTGGGTTTAATGGCCGTGCAACCTCCACATTGAATTACCTTCTGCAAGCAGGATCGGATAGTCTTGCGGCCGACTCATCCGGAAGAACGGTACTCGGTTACTGGGTACGACGCGTTACCAACAAACAACTTTCTTACCTTTACCCCGGTACCAACTCTTACAACAAAACTTGCCATGCACTGGCCACCTTCGGCTCACTCTCTGAGCGAGACGTCATGGTTCGGGAGCTAGCCAAGGAAGTTATGCCACTCGTGGTAGCGGCCAGACTTGGGAATGCTCAGTTATGCTGGGCACTGTTGGAAGGAGGAGCGAGTCCCGACAAGCACGGAGTTCCTATGAAAAGCCAATTAAGTATAAACGGCGGGAGCGTGTCTTCGGACTTGGAGGACCTGGTCTGGAATCCTGTTCTGGTCGCATTGTGGACCAAAGCGTACGTGACCACCGCAATCCTGCTGGCATACGGAGCGAATGTCAAGTTCCAGGTTCCCACGCGTAAGCGAACCAAATGGAACCGATGGAGAGTTAAGAAATCAGGCATCACGCCGCTACACCTGGTTGTTGGCGGAAGTGACCGCTACACTTGGGATGGTGACAGTAAGCTGGCGCTCTCCAGTGGCGGACAGGCTGAAGGGTGTGCGTTTGGTGCAGCCACAAACCCAGATTACCCAGTCACGCACCGATCAGCCATTGAGTTCTTGGCCAAGCACCAAATGGATCACTGGGCGAGACATCGCGCGAGAGGAAATGCCGAATCGAGTTCAGATGTGAGATATCCCCCGCATATATGATCCCAAAGACGGAGCTAACCTTGCATAGTCTGAATATGAAATCAAACGAGCTCCGCCGTCAAACGATAGCAAGAAAGCGGAGATGGTCCCATTTGACACTCTCTTTGGCGCAGAATTCCTGCCGAAACCTCATCATGCACTCAATTCACTTCTTGAGGTCATCATCAACAAGAATCAGACAGCCGACGAGCGTCGTGCGGCATTGGCAGAGTACATGCTGCAGAATGGTGCCGCCGTAAATGCAACAAGTCAGGAAGGCATCACCCCATTGTCCATCGCCGTCAGCCAAGGCAGACTGGATTTCGTGAAACTTTTACTACAGCACGGCGCCGACCCAAACCTTGCAAGCAAGGGGGGCTGCAGGCCCTTGTTGATAGCAGCACGGAACGGCAATGAACCCATTACCGAAGCGCTTCTTACCTCAGGAGCCGATCCGAATGCACAGCTTGACAATCTCCCGCCAGGAGAGTGTACTTGCGTCGCTTTCATCGCGTGGAACCGTTTCTCTCATGACGCCTGTTACGCACCGCTTAACTCTCTAGCGATAGCGGCAGAGCGTGGGCACATCGATGTCGTGGAGACCTTGCTGGCACAAGGGGCGGATGTGAATTTGCCTATCGTTCATCATTCACACGGTAGATTGCCAACTAAACGCGAGCAAAGGCGCCGTGAGCTGGATCACACGCCAGATTCTTCGGATGCCGAGTCAGACTTGGATACGGAGAGTTGGGAAGGACGCATCAGCGTCGGAACCGCGCTGACATGGGCTCGAGGGGAGGTGCGGGATCTACTTCTGCGACATGGTGCGAACGCCGCCATAGAGAAGGCGCCACGGAGATGCGAATGTCCGACCATTCAGAAGCGAAAACAGAGGAGCGGTTTTGGTCGAGACTCTGATGACGACTATCCCACAGACGAAGCGAGCGGCTCTGATACAGACTTGCCATGGCGAAGACGCCAGTCTTTTATTAGGAAAGACAGCGACGGTGACAGCTCTTAATCTTGGTAGCGCTAAGACAGCCGTAATCCAGAGCATAAGGAGGACTTCTTCGGTGGTATGGCCAACAGAGTTCTACCAGTGGGCACTCTGGCAGTATAGGAGATAACAGAAGAGCCGTACATTGCTCCATAAGAATACAGGGAAGGAATGTTACAAACCGAACCCGAGATCCACCTTTCGACAGTAGTAGCAATCAGGATATTGAGATTGCAAGGATCTATGAATAAGTTGCAGACTTTAACGTCATGTTCGGTGTAATAGGTGCGATGACTCATCATTACTCGCGGCTAGTATGCGTACACACTGTCACTCCGGAGATCTGATGCCCACTTCACCACTTAGCTCCGTAAACGGGGAAGTGGATTCGTCCGATGAATGGTGACATCAAATGGCATGTAGGCATTAGCAGTCGATTGGATTTTCTTTGAGAAATATGTGCTTTTCGACAGGTCCGGGTAATGCTTGGCAAGATTACCCAGCTATGGCTCAGTTGAGACTTCTTCCACTCCTGGGCGAAGTCCTCCACAATGGTGGCTAGTGATATGCATCAGTCGTAATTATCTTTCAGGAGACATCAATCATATTAGTTTAATGGTCCACATCGTCGCATCGACCTTCCACATCGAGGTCGACGACAGGATCAGTAATCGTCAAAATGCCACACATCAAGTCAGTGCCGACGGTAGAGCTCACCGAAAAGTGGATACACCGGGGCTGGAAACGGCATTCACAACCCGGCGCGTATTCGTATCGGGCTTGACAGAGTGCCCGAATGATGTTTCAATCCATTTCTGCGAGGCACAGCTAGACGCATCGGAGTTATTGTGAGACTCTACAGCGCTAGAGCCAGATTGCGATGAATCAGTTGCTGCTGGATTGACCATGAAGAAAGCTCGGATTCGCTTTGAGATGGAGGTATTTAAAGATGAACGTCACGGCTGTTGGGATGAACCACAAACCAGAACAAAAGCGACACACTCCTGCAAACTACAATCATTCGCAAAATGGATGTCACGAATAGTCCAGAGGCCTCATTGGCTCCAGCGCATCTTACTGACAAAGCGGATGGTCTTGAGACACTGTCTAGAAGCCTACCATACTTGTTCCTTTTGATTATCCTCTGTGTTACTCCTCTCGTTCTGAACAGATCCAAACTTTCAAAGTTTCCGGACGTTACTGTCCCAACCTCTGTATTTGATGTTGGCAATACGAAAGCCAGAAGACAGTTTGTAACAGACGCAACGAGACTTATCAAAGATGGGTTTGCTAAGGCAAGTAGCCAAGGAACCGCTGTATCTCAAGTATGCTCTAACACTAGATGCACACCTGTAGGTTGGAAACACCACACCTTTCCGTATCATCGCTGATGTGGGCGAAATGGTCATCCTCCCACCAGAGTTTGCCGACGCTATCCGCAACGATACTGACCTCGATTTCATGACATTTGTCAATGGGGTTTGTCGTACTGTAGCCATATCTTGGGAATTGACTAGCTGACCGTTTCTTAGCAATTCCACTCAGAGATCCCTGGGTTTGAGGTTTTTAGAGAGGGAACGAAGACCACTCTGGTGACCGATGTCGTCAGAGTCAAGATAACGCAATCTCTTGGTGAGCAAACTACATTGCAACTAGCACAATGAGCAGCGCGTATTGATCCCAAATAATAGGCAAGGTTACCGAGCCGCTGGCCGATGAGTGTGATCAGGCTAGCCGACAGGTCTTCGGGGATTC
Organism: Colletotrichum sp. SAR 10_75; assembly: GCA_025327155.1. Classification (NCBI taxonomy): domain Eukaryota; kingdom Fungi; phylum Ascomycota; class Sordariomycetes; order Glomerellales; family Glomerellaceae; genus Colletotrichum; species Colletotrichum sp. SAR 10_75. The sequence goes on along the minus strand of JAKMWT010000321.1, from coordinate 25,109 downwards.
CAAAGGTATGTTGACTCTTCCCTTTTGCGATGATACAATGCCGCTTATTTCCTCATTACTGACGCATCGTAGAATGGAAGGAGTTCGTGCTTAAGCCAACCCTCTTGGATCTTGTTGCTCGTATTTCAGCTCGTGTGTTCCTTGGCGAAGAGGGATGCCGCAATCCCGCTTGGTTGAAGATCACCAAGGAGTACACCGTCGACGCCTTTATCGCTGGTGTAGAGCTCCGAAAGTACCCTCCTGGTATCCGTCACGTCATTCACTGGTTTTTACCCCAGTGCAAAGCTGTCCGCGCACACCAGCAAACCGCACGCGACATCATCAACGAAGTCCTACATGCACGCAAAGTAGAGGACCAACAAAGACTGGCGCAGGGTCTCAAGCCTAAGGCGCGAAACGATGCCGTCGAATGGTTCGAACAAATGGCCAAAGGCCGTAACTACGATGCGGCAACTGTTCAGATTGCTCTCGCCATGGCCGCAGTGCATACCACGACCGATCTCCTGTCTCAGACCCTGTACGACATTATGCAACATCCAGAGATTGTGACTGCACTCCGGGAGGAGATCGCAACGGTCATCAGCCAGGACGGCTGGGAAAAGACGGCGCTCTACAAGATGAAACTGATGGACAGTGTGATCAAAGAAAGCCAACGCATCAAGCCGCCCAATGTTGTGAGCATGAACAGGGTCGCCATGAAGGACGTCAAGCTTCCAGATGGCTCGATTATTCCTGCTGGGTCGAAGATTGGTGTTTCTGCTCACGCCATGTGGGACCCGTCCGTCCACTCCGATCCTGGATCTTGGGATGGGTATCGTTGGCTTAAGATGCGCCAGCAGGAGGGACAAGAGAACCTTCACCAACTCGCCACAACCACTCCGCAGCACATCGCCTTTGGCCACGGAAAGCACTCATGCCCTGGGAGATTCTTCGCTGCCAACGAGATCAAAATTGCGCTGTGCTTTTTGCTAATGAACTACGATTTCAAGTTGACTCCGGGTGTAAAGCCCAAGCCTGTAGCCGCTGGCATTCAACTTGACTCCGATCCTACGGCCAAGGTGCAAGTCAGACGCAGCGAGCCTCAGCTGGATTTGGTATCCATGCTGAAGATGGACTCTTGATAGGGGCGATAGAGTTTGAGGGAAGATTGGCCATGGTGCATGACATACTAGACAATATCAATTCAAGTCTTTCCTCACGTCGCCGGTGTTGAGTGGTTCCGCAGTAGTGCCGTGGTAGCGGTCGTCAGGAATCTTCCGACATGACTAAATCTTCATTTCACATCATGAGATCGAGCAGCATAGCACCATTTGAAGTAAACTCTCATCGATAACCATAAATTAGCTCTTTGAAGGCCACTAATTAAGCGAAGGCCTTCATCATACAAGAGGCATAGCAGCCGTTGATCGTGCATCGGCCAGCTAAACGTTGCGGGGTGGACTTAACAGGTTGCACGCATGTTTGACATCTACGACCGCGCATCCCAATGCATGTGCTACGTCGGCGAGCACAGCGACGAGACCGATACGGCGCTGGACTTTGTTAAGCCGATGGACCAGCTCAAGATCGAGATGAATGAGAAGGGTCAGTACGACATCGGGAAAGAGGGGAACAAAACTGGTCCGGATATCTATCCTGCGCGTTGTGCGGCTTTATACAAGTTCATGTGCTGTCCGTACTTCAGATGAGTCTGGGTCGTCCAAGAAGTTGCCATCTCGTCAGATCTCGCAGTGGTATTCGACAACCGCAAAGCCGTCGCATTCGGGTCCCTCGACGCCGCCGCGTACAACTTGCAAGCCATGATTTCTTTCAACCCCATTCTCAGAACGCAGATGATGAGGGCAGACCCGCAGCTATACCAGTTTGGTCTATCGTACGACGAGCTCATCTTTATCCGTAAAACTTTCAACTTTAAGCATCTGATAGCCGGATGAAAACTCTACTCCTCATTTTTCTCACCCACCGTCAGGAAGGACAGCCCTAGCTTTCTTGAGGCCTCCATTCTCATACGAGACTTTCAGGCAACCGACGGCAATGACAAAATATTCGCCCTGTGGAATTTGGCACGGGATAGTAAGGGACTCGACTTCAAGCTGGATTATTGAAAAAACTGCCAGCAAGTCTTTATTGACTTCGCAACAGCTTGGTCAAGACAGCACGGAAGTCTCGATATCATCGCCGCCTCTGAGCCATGGCATAACGTCGATCAGCTCTACAGTCTGGTGCCGTCGTGGTGTCCCGATTGAACCGTCTCAGCAGCCACAAGCTGCCTCGTCCGTCGAGAGAGGATCCCCATGAGGCCTATGATGCGGGTGGACGACTTGGACGGCGAGCTGTACTCCGCTGATGGAGGAATTGGACAGCTTCGCGACTTTGAAAAACTCTTCAGCTTCAACAAGAGCATTCTTAACTATCGCGGCGTCATCCTAGACGAGATTGATGAAATCATCGAAGACCCAGGGAGGATCCCCTCAGGACACATATTCCAGCCACCGGGTCCAGACGCATTCGACAAGTTCCAAGAGTAGACAGCAGCCATACCAAATATCTATAAAGACCGCGAAAACATCCCGTACGATGATCCTCTGCGAGTCGCCATCGCCATGTTCAACGGCGACGTGACTTCGGCCTGGGCATGCCGGGGACAGAACCCGGAAAAGCTGGAAGTCCTCGGTGCTCGCCTCAATAAGACCAAGGAACAGAACGCGTGGCATAACGACGACCGCATTACTGCAAAGTCGCGTCATATTCCGACGCACGAGTTGTCTTTCAGCTATGAAGGGCGTCCGTGGTTTGATATCGTACAGTCTGTGCTTCGAGGAAGAACGCTCTGTTTCACGAAAAAGGGATACATGGCCCTCCTGCCTTCTTACATCTCGGAAAAAACCTTCGACAAGCCGCGGCTTTTTTGGCTGTGATAGCGACGTGTTCTGAGCCAGTATTGCTGCAAGAGATTGACAGTGTAGATGAGAAGACTGTGTACAGGTTTGGTGGCACCTACTTCGTCCAGGGATGGATGGAAGGGGAAATGCTGATGAGACCCGAAGACTCGGCATCACCGGCTGGGTTCTGGTTCACGGACGAGGCAAGGAGTAGTACGTTGCATATTCGTTAAGGTCTTGTAGTTTATTGAGATGGCCTCTGAAGTACTACAATAAAACGTTCGTGGCTACCTAGAACCCGCTTTCCCTTGCAGCGTTCCTACATTATGAACCCCAGGTACACGGCGCCTTTGTTTGATCTTTCTAATACGCACATCAGCCGGAGAACTAGATCTCGATCATGTGTGCTAGTTGCAAAATATGTCTGGGACACTACATCTATCTCTTCAGCACACGCTATCAAATCCTAAACCTTCCATCCAGAGGGTATTGAGTAACAGTAATACTAAGCCAGAGACTAGACATGGTGGATTCATCCTTGCCCTGAACTCGAGCATATACAAATGCACCAGCCGGCGTCCTCACTCAACCAAAGCGAGCGCACTATTCACCCTATTGTTCCCCTCAAGACCCGCAGGAGACCGGTTCTCAACAAATCTCAACTCGACACCCGGCCGGAACACCAAGCAATGCGAACTTCCCCCAAAATGGAACATCCCAATCTCCTGTCCCTTCACAACCTCCTCGCCAGCCGTTACAGTCACCTCGCAGCTAGACACCTCCGTCATACCCACAAACACAATCGCTATTAGCCCGATCTTCGGATTCCGCGCCTGGATATATACCACCGCCCGTGTCGCCACGGAAGCGGTGTACGCCTGCGACCTACACGGCGCCTGCGGATCCGGACCATCTGTATTATCATTGTCGTTCCCACGCGCAGCTATGCCCTGGTACCGGTTCACGCTGAAGTACGTCCCCGGGATCATCTCTATCTCGACGATCCGGCCGCTCACGGGCGCATGCCAGCGGTGATAACTGAAGGCGCTCAGGTAGGCCTGGTAGATCGTCCCGCCGACGAACTGCAGCGCGAGCGCGTTATTGTTTAGCATGTCGGTAAGGGAGTACGGCTGGCCCTTTATGGTGACGTCTGCTTGTAGGGCGACATCGGATACGACTTGCAGCGGCGCCGACTCGCACGCGTTGACGATGACTGAGGTGTTGTCGTCGACCTGAATGTCAACGGTGCCACTGCTGCCCGTGACAGACAGCTTCTCTCCGCCAATATGTTCCTCATCATCAGGGAACTCTACATGCCGCACCCCCTCCCGAAAACGCCTCACAAAAAACGCATCCCACGATTCATACCCAAGAGTCTCCGTATCCTCAGGGTCAGGACAAACAAACAACTCCCTAAACCCTAACCCACCATCCTCCCCAACTCTTCCATTCGCCCTCTCCGCCATCACAATCTGCCCAGAAGCAGACACCCAAGCCCTCAAACACCCCCTCGAGTCTCCCGAAGCAAGAAACTTGCCCCAGGCACTTAACACCTTCCCCATCGCCTCATTTACCTCCGGCCTCCGAAAGAACTCGTAACCGGCCGCCGTGCCCATGGGATAATTCAACAAGGCATTAATCGGCGCCGCCACGAACCCCATGGCGTCCTCGTTTCCCGGCCTGTCGAAGAATTGCGGCCCTGAGCGCATGATGACGTTGACGACTTGCAGGAACTGGTGGAAGGACTGGACGGCGGGTTGCTCTGTTGGGTCGCGAGGCTGAAGGGCGGCGGCTTGGGTGAACATTTGGTCTGCTAGGACGGCGAGGTAGGGATCGTTTTGGACGACGGTGCGGAGGTTGATGAGGCTTGGGTTTAGGTAGTCGACAACGGTTGTGGTAGCGGTCTTTGAGTTGAGGGCGGGAGTTGCAGTTGTTGTTTGATGGATCTTGTGGGCGAGCCATTTTTCAGGATTGGGGGCATTTTGGTGGTTTGATGGCTCGAGGCTGAATTCGGCGTCCTTTTTGGACTTGAAGCTGTTGATGAGATAGTAAAGCATGACGGTGATGTCGACAAGGTGCTGCCTTTGAGAGTAGATGATTTCAATGGCCAAAAACCACGTAGCAAATGAGAGGCGATGATAGGAAAGGTTGCTTGGGAACAAAGATTTATGCGAAAATTGCGACAATTGACGCATACTGCTGAACAACACGATCCTTATGAGTAGGATCCTGTGCCCTAGCTTCAACTTTACTGTCTCACAGGCAACTAACGTATCTGGCGAACGGCATGAGACACAATCCACATGTCTTACTGCGGGAGCGCAGGATGCCGTCAGATCGTCCAATCGGAGCACAACCGCAGTCATGAGCTGAGGCTGGGGTGACACGATTTGCACAGCTATTGACACATCTGGTGTCAATCTTCCAGGCCGGTCACGCAAACGTCTCAACACAGCTTCCAAGTTCCTCTCCCTTCACCGCCATGACGACTGAGCGGTCCCCTTCCTTCGATACGAACACAACACAACGAGGCCAGGTTCCGCCAGACTCAGTGCTCACAAAAGTTCCACTCCATTGTCGTCATCACCCCCATCCCCTGCTCGGCAATCGTCGTCCTCTCCTCCATCAAATCAGCCCGTGTCCTTTTGGCCTCCTCGATCCCAATCGGAAAATCCATATTATCAAACACCACATCCGTAATCTCGGGCGGCAACGTTCCCAACCGGTCTCCCTGCGCCGCGCCCTCCTTCCACCACCCCCTTTGCTGCGGCGGCATATTCGCCGTACCAATAATCGGAACCCTCAGGTCCACGAGGAACAGCGCGAGGATCTTGCGGTAGCTCGCCTTAGTCTTATCAATAAGCTTAAACGTCGTAACGCAGTGCTAGTAGTGTGATCAGGCTAGTCGACAGGGTTTTAGTGATTCTCAAGGTAACGTGGTTCTCTTCATCTGCGATGACATTTGCAGCGCCGCCTGCACAATCATAGCTGATACTTGACACAACAGAATGGAAAGAATTCGTATTGAAGACGCGCTCTTGGACCTTGTAGCACGCATCTTAGAAAGCATTACTTCAAAAGTCCTTCAGTCGGTCGGACACAGTCCGCAATCCTCATGATTACTTCCTAAAAGCGCCTGCATAAACTTTTCTGGCTCTCTTTTGGCCGCAAGGGCCAAGAAAATCAAGATCAGTCAAAAGAACAGACGAAAGGGTAGAATTTGATAGTATACATGAGGAGAATTTCAAAGCCAGCCATACATGAGCGCAGTGCCTGGTTATCCAAGTGCAATGTCAACCGCAGCCCTGCCTGTAAACCATCCCTTGTCTTCTACACCGAACCAGCCTACTCGTTTCCATATCGCACCATGTCTGGCTAACATCAGTCCTTCCTCCTCGATCATCAGTAGACACCATACCTCATCACAAGCTTCTTCCATTACATCGAAGAATCCGACAGCAACGACTTGCCCTTGTAGGTCGAATTTACCTGTTTTCTTGTCCGCCGAAATAAGCAGTTTACCATTGGGCATACTAGCCTTCCATTGCTTTGGCTCTCGTTTGACCGCTGAGATGTAGTCTCTTACCGCTACCTTTGATACGACAGCCTTCGACACTTGCCCGATCAAACGCAGCTCGCAAGACGGCATTTTCAGAGCTTCTGCATCGCATGTTGTGTCTATCGTTCAACTGTTGCCAGCTCCCGGACGTACCTTGATAGATTCCTTAGCAAAAAGCTTTTTGACCCGTCTAGCATCGGTTTCATTTCGAATGTGACCCTCAACAGATGCCCACGACCAGGAGGGTGCACGAAGTACAGGTGCAGGCGCAAAAGCGGTCGGCTTGGGGCGGGTAACGGGTTCACAACGTTTACCGAGAAATGAGTGCATGGACTTCCACAGCAGGCCTCTTACGAGGTCGGCTTCCCAAAGGCCCGCGAGGTAACGAGACTGCAGGACCTCCTTGGCGAGCTTTGCAATTGACGCGATAGCAGCAAATACGTCATGTGGGTTGGACAATTTTCGCTGTGTAAAGTCGTAGAGACACTGGTACCACATGCTGAGCGTCTTTGCGATGTCGGCCTCCCTGTTCTTGGCTGAGGAGACGAACCGCGGGGCCAGAAATGTGGGCACTGAGCCTAGGTGCTTGGACTTCCCATCCTCCCAGATCTCCCAAGTCCGGCATTCATACAAAAGCTGAGTCTCGCAAAAGATGACTGACCGATTGGAGAGAATCTTCTCCTGGAAACACCAACCACGCGTCCATACTGGCCCACGTTTCACCGTGCGAGGAACGTCAAGATACAATACGTCTTTGTTGCAAGGAGAGAGAGGAATGGCGCATGCCTTTCCAATCTTTCCAGTGCTGCTTGGAGGGTTGATAAACCCAAGGCAAGCGTCACTGGAACGTGCAGCCACGATGGTCAAGGCCGCGTTTCCGTAGACCTGTTCCATACGCCTAGACTCAAATGACCAGTCATTTTCGTCGCCCTGAATGATGCAGAGGGCGTCGATCCATATATACTGCAAGCCTAGAGCTCGAGTGAAGTTGATGGCTTCCTGGTGTGTCTTCGTCAATCTTCCTTCATTGATGCCCTTGATCATTTTGTCAAAGGTATCTTTAGTAAGCTTGAAAGTGGTTTGCGACGGGCCCCAGCAGTATGACAGCGCCAAATATGGCTCTTCAAGGCCTTCTGTGACAAGGAGCCTCGGAGGGCGGCTTGTGTCTCCTACTGCAATGACGCGCGTGGGCATTGCCTTGGATCTTTGGACTGCGCAGAGCTTATGAAACTTGCGGCACTCTTCGAAATGGGAACGTGCCAAGCTTATGTGGGCATTGGCATCCGGGTCTGCACCGATGCAACGTTCAGGATAGCTTAAGGCAGCGCTTGTCCTGTTGAGGCTTCTGATCGTTAGTGTAGGTTTTGGATGGATCCCACGACGCAACTACACGGCCCAAAGACGAAGTACTCACGCATACCAAGACAGTCTGGCTGTCACCTGAAATCCGGATATGTTGGTCTCTTCCATATCGTTGAAACCTGCGCGGAACCGCCCGACGCTTATCCATACGCCGCCCCCCGAACTCTCTCCCCTCCTGCTTCCAGTGTTGTGCTCAACGGGCACATACTCTCCGTGTAGCCAGATACTATGGTACCAGGTTCCTTCACGCGACTGGCTTGGCCTTTTGCCATCGAGAAGGTCAGAAATGACTTGAGGCTCGTTTTCATCCTGTAGCCTTCTAAAGCAGAGGGCGCATAGTGGGCAGTTGTTATCAGCGCCCTGCTTAAGAGACTTCAGGGTTGGGTGAAACCGGAAATCGGTGTTCGATACATCGTCGATAGTTAACTTCGTGCAGATCCTGCAGTACGGCATGATTGAATCGATGCGACGTTGCAAATCTGCTTCAGCTTTGAGCGAAACAAGAGTGAAAATATGGCATCTTTTCAGACAAGGCTTGGGGCGGGGACGCGTCTTACAAGCGGATATAGCGGCGACGCCAGTAATTGCATGTAAGTGAGGAAGCCGGCGGTCTGACTTGAATATGCAATTAGCAGCAATGAGCACAGTGGTCTAACTAATTGGAAGCAAATCCACCATCGTTGTCGTGTTCAGGTACAAACATTACACAGATACACAGTGAATTTGGTATAACAGACATATGCAGTATCGTAAGCCAATACAACAGGACAGTTATTGAGCTTATTTTGTGTCCACTACTAGATAGATATGTCGGAGATGCTAGGTCCCTATGAAAAGTGGTTTCAACAACGTATCCCACATTTGTCAGAATCAAGACTCACCATCATGACCAGGGTTCTGTGGAGGATTTTCCACTTTCCTTCTACACCTCGCTCCACTTTGTCGAGGTACCGTCCGTAACTATATAAGACGTTGTCTAAACCAAAGGTCTCCGAAAGGTTTGTCGTCCCCGCCATGAAATGAGATGCAGTCAAATACGTTATTGCGACAGCGGTATCTTCGGAGCAGACTTCAATGAGCTGAGTGCCGTAGCTATGGTTAGTACTCGCGAAGAAGCCCAGCCCTTGGGAGATGGCCGTTGCAATGTTGTCGGAGCCAGTGAGGTCACCCAAGGGAGGCGGAAAACTGGCTGTGGCGTTGGCTGCGAAGATGCTGCCAAGCTGGCTCCAGTCCTTTCCATCGATGGCCACGGGGTATCGAGCGAGCAGATGCTGGATTGAATATACAGCTCTCAGGTACTCAAGGCTCCCAACTGGTGATCGTTGACAGGTTTGACCGCAATCGAGAATCGGAGTGATTGGTAAGCCATTGCTAGAGGCAGCGACTATGCCAGTAGTGACCGAGGCAAGGGGGGGGAATTTGACCATTGCGGATTATTCGGCGCAGAGGCAAAGGAATGCATCCGAGCAGTTATTGGTGGATTCCATTTAGGAAGGTTCGCTGACTTTATATAGCTGCGTCCCGTGTAACGTCGCTGTTCGTAGCCGCAGCTGAACCCCGTTACGTCACTCCAACTGGGGCAGACTCAATAAAGGTACGCCAAGACCGGGCGATGTGAGACCGCAAAGACAACGATGATTGAGGAACAGGGAAACTGTCCTGATTTGTCATCTCTGTGCTACTGTTGCAAAAAGGTGAGGGAGACATTGACTAGCATGCATGTTACGATCGAAGCACCCGGCCGGCCCGGCACGGCGTGTCACACGGAGACGGATGAACTCTCTACAAACCGTTCCGAATCGAGGTCCGAGAGTGGGTCTTAAACTTTGTGTTCCGGCAGTGCGATGAGTAGTTGAATTAGCAATGGTCCACGGAGCGGATGTTTTTTTTTCTTCCGCACGGCACGGCCTTGAGAAAGAAGTCTAGACAGGCGAGAATCTTGGACATGGAGGACGCAATAACATCCGGGGTCCATCGTGTTTGCATCACCACCATCCCCTGATTTCCTTTCGCAGCACAAATTCACAGTCATTTCGGTTGCCCAAAGTTTTGTCAAAGTGCGGTGAAATATTTGAGAACATCCTGATATTAGATTAAGTCTTGATCTAAGATACGTAGGAGCCAAAGACAGTCGAAATATCCACACTTCATTGTTCGATTAGATTACCAACTACTGCATGTGAACCAAACACTACCAGGATCGAGACAAGTAGTGTTATAAACACTACAAGCACATGTCTAATATTTACTGGTACTGGGCGCGGTAGGTATCCCAGTAGCTGTAGATACGGCTCTGCTGTCCGTTGGAGAATCCGGTGAAGCACTCGCTGGTAAGGAGTTAGTTTTGATGTTTATAAATGAGTTTGATGAGTACTTACTCGTCGGAGTAGTTCATGTAGTTGGTGACAGAGTCGGTACCGGCAGAGTTGGGGCAGGTGTCGCGACCGATCTGGCAACCGTAGGACTCCTGTTATAACTCGTTAGCTGATGATCTCACTCTGGCGTGTTGCACTGGGGATATTTACCTCGGCCTCGTAGGGGGTGTCATCAACAGAGTCGCCATCACCGCTGCAGGCGTAGCCCTGGAAGGTGTGGAAGACTGCCTTGAGTTAGCTGGTGCTCTATGTGTGCTGTGATCGCTATTAAGTGACAACTTACGTCCAAGCCAGTGACCGATCTCGTGAGTGGCAGTGTGACCAAGGCTGTACTCCTCGTAGCTGCCTCCCGGGACCGTGGTAGAGAGAATGACAACGCCGTCGCGGTTGAAATCAGCAGATCCGGGAGTGATAGTCTGAGGGAAGCGAGCATAGCCAAGGTAGCGCGAGCTAGCGACGAAGTACACGTTCAGATCAGCGTACGTGCCCTTGCGAAGCGCAGTCTTCATCGCGACCTCAGCACGGTCAGCAGCCCAGTTGGAGTTGACGGTCCAGTCAGCGCCAGCCTCGACGAAGGAGATGTCGTGGGGGGCGTAGGCGGTATTGAGCACGGCAAGCTGCTCATCCAGGGTGGCCTGGGTCAGGTAGCCGCCGCTCACGGACTGCGAGGAGGCCACGACGTGCCAGTAGACGTTGATCTGGATGGGGCCGGCGGCACGGGAGCCGTTGCCGGCAAGGCGGGCGCTAGACTCCATGAGCTTGAAGTCTTGGGCGACCTGGAGGTCGACCTCGGTGGGCTCGTCGGTTCCGCAAGTTCGCTTGGCGAAGGCAGATGCCACCATGGAGGCGGCGACCAGGAAAGACTTGAGCTGCATGATGAAGAGAGGGCCGAGGAGATGGAAACGGAATGAGGCGATTGGGATGCCGATGGTGAGAGCAATGGTTATGATTCTGGCGGTCTTTCACGAGTCTTTATACATCTCGATCATCGGGGCGCTGAATTCCACAAAGTGGCGGGAAAATGGAATCAAGCGCCATCTCCCAACTTCGAACTCCCTCTTCTGGTCGCTCCGCCAAACGATAGACCATTCAGCGGTCGTGAACATCGCGTTCGTGGAGGAGATAAACTTGACAGCCGGCATCGGGTTGCATTTGCCTGGGATTTGACTCGTGAAGTTCAGCTACCTGCTCGATTCGTCCAAGACGTCATGCGACAGGACGGAGCTCAAAAGCTCGATATTCACATCACAAATTGAAAGCTGGAAAATGCCATGCGCTGCCAAGAGGTTTTGCTGGTTAACCTGCCTTAAATGTGATTCTAAAGCCGCTGAAGAGGGTCCTGGTGCCTTGGCAATTACTACCTCGTATTACAATCTCCTCCCTAAGACCCTTGCTCATCAGAGTAGTTTATCTAAGCGCGTCGGCTGTGCGCGGTGCAGCATGCAGCGCCATTCGGTACCTGCCGATGCGCGGGATACGCGGGACATGGAGGTAACAGGATCGTTGACGAAGGCATCACACCTTGAACGTGTTTACAGAGTACACTCAAGGCCGTCTTTTGTGGCCTAAATTTAGGTTGTCCACAGCCGCTCGTTTTGCGATTCTCTTCAAGGCAGTATCCTCCTTCTCAGTCTTATCTCGCTTGCAACCCTCCGCAGCTGGCCCGAGCACTGAGACCAGGGCATAATTTGGCATGCCGTATTGGCCTGTTAGCGGCCAAGGTCGTCGATCATATCGCCCGTTGCGAATCGCGATGTTGTCGTCTGTGTATTTTCTCAAAGATTTCGGGATACCCTGATCATCATGTCGACTTTGGTGTTCCAAGACTTTGATAAGGTCGACGAATATAGTTGTCGATGGCAGCTCGATGTCGAATTTCTGTAGCGAGCTGAGGGAGTCCTGCATGTCGTGGCTCACGATGCAAATCGACACATACTCAGTTGCTAGTTGAGAAAATAGTTCTTTGACCTTCGCCTTCGCGTCGTCGTAGTAAAGTGAAAACTCCTCGGTGGAGTCGTAGCAGTAATACCATGGCTTCGGTCGGAGTCTCTTGTTGACCTTGGACTTTTCCAGTACAATGAACTTTTTCTTGCAGCACTGCCTTGTGGGGTGTTGCTTATTGGACTTGGAGCCCGAGAGTGGATTCGCAGTTGGCGAGAGGATGTCCAGCTCCATGAACGGCGTTTCCGTCACGCAGACATGCGCGCCTACCGGTTCGCAGCCTACAATGACGACTTGGTCGCTGTTCCAGCACTCTGCAAACGTCCCGTTTTCCTTGGCGCACTCTTCGACTCTTCGCAGTTCACCCTTTGTGAGAAGGTGTGGCGTTTGGTGGGTCATCGTCCTAGATGGCCGTTGCGATGTTGGTTTCGATAGATTTTCAGGCGCTGGGTCGAGGTGTAAATCCGTCAAGTACGCTTGTTTTCAGAATGTGATCTGGTTCAATCGACGTAAAGATTATGCTGCCAATTTTCACTACAAATACAGAAGCGCTGTGGCTGTGCTTCTCCGTACTTCTAAGAGCAGGAACACGAGTCGGGTTTTGCCGGGGGTTGAGTCACTCGGGGAGGCAACGCGTTTCAGCCCGTTGTAGATTTTGTGGCACAGAGTGGCGCATTTCCACGAGGAAGTTGGCAATTCCCCTGCTCAATATTGCTGGGTATTAGTGTTGACTGTTGGCCGAGGACACGGAAGAGTGGAATGTTCACATGGCTCATTCAGACCCCATGCCGACTGAAACGCAGTCTAGCAGTTTCACAGGGACGAATGGTTTTATTCAACAGCATTAGTAACTTACCACTGGGGAATCGTCGATTTCACCTACTCCTTTTACATCATGTTTTCACGCTTGCGCAGTACCATGACCGTGAATTCCATTAATGAAAATCTCCCTCTAGCTCCATATTCCACAGGAATCCCATACCCCTCAAGAAGTCCTTAGGGTCTCTCGCTAGCTCAGTAGTTCTGAAGGATCATTGAAGGTGCGTGGATTGAGCTGTATATTAGAAGGCGGCGCTGGAAGTCTTAGCCATGCATGCTCAGGCTGGTCTCGGTCTTGATCCGTAAGGCCCAGGGCTTCGAGAGCGCTCTTGTAAATGATCGTCAGGGCCTCATAAATGACCCTCCCGTCATTTTGTGGCTTGTTTGTCTCAAAGGAATCCAAAAACCCCTTCAAAAGCTCCATGTCTTGCTGGGCTCCAGGCGTTTGCCTGTACAGCACGATGCTTAGAAGCAAGCCGTCAATGCTCCACCCAAGGTCATGGCACATGTCCCTTGAGGCTCACGATTAGTGTTGGGCGACTGTGTTGTTCGAATTGAGACTTACAACATGAACGGATTGTTTTTCTCCGTGTATACGGAAAGACAGAGAATGTTTCTCGCGGCAGAGGCGCACTCATTTACTACCTTTATCGTTATCTCCCGTATGGCGGGGTCGCTGAAGTATGGGATGTGGCAAAATATGGAGGAGTGGATGGCGATTATTGTTTGGAAGTAGGTGCGATGCAGAGAGGTAATCTGCATCGCATGGGGAATTGGCAAGTCTTCTGGTACATTTGGAGGCCTAGCAGACGCAGGCAGGTCGTTTGCCCACTGTTGAAGCTCTGAAAGTAGTTTTGAGGTGGCTTTCAGATGATTCTGGCTGCCTTTCGCGGAAGGAAGAGGCGATCGGAGGTTGTCGTATACCCTGTCTTGTATCTTCGCAAGCAGCACTTGCTGTCGTAGATAATTGAGGCTACGGCCTTCTGAAAGCTTGATGACTCCATGGCTGTCAACAGGATGTTCGTCAGGCAAACCAATAACTAGCCTTTCAGTCAGAAGAGGGGGTTTGAAAAGTCGCAGTGATAGCCTTTGGTCCACAACATAAGCCCGATAAAAAAGCCGGTTTTTGTGAAGCTGGTCGGTCGACAGCGCTCCAGAGGAAGATGTGGCCACATGGTATCCAGCCAGCAGCATCATCTGCGTTACTGATCCAAGCACAGTTGCAGCTGCAGAGCTCCTGGACGTGGATTCAAGGTAGGCTGTCTTAACAGGTTTTCTTTTAGTTCTAGTCCAACACACCATGACGTATGGTTCAATGGACGTACCATCAAGAGCAGCGTGCCAACTGCCAATGTGTCGGGTGCCTCCATCACGATACCAGGCAGCACCCGCATGGCGTTCTCCACAAGCCTTTCCGTCATCGCACTCTGAGCGCCATGCAACGTCCACGAGGCGCATGCACAAACCATGCTGATGGCTGTGTAGACACCCTGACTTGGACAAGACTGCCCTTGGACATAGTTCTGGAACACGCCCTCAATCTCCTCATTTCGGAAGAACTGGAAGTCGCTGTTCACCGACTCTAGGAAGACTGAATAATGTTAGAGACGGTAGTAGCTATTCAGGGATGAGTGGGCCTACTTCTGAGACACTGCAGTGCCGTGTCTAGCATTGGTAAAGGATGCATCGGGCCCCCTGAAAGATTAAGACTTGGGAAATTTGGATGAAGCGATTTGTTGCACAGCTTGCTAAACGTTTGGTTGCCGATCATGTAATCTACGCATTTGATGTGAAGAACATCAAAAATGCAGCATGAGCCTGTGTCAGTTGTCAGTCCGACTGGCCGTCATGAATTATGTGGCTAACCAGCGACATACTCTGATATTGGAACTTAGCAACTGGCTGATCAGGCGCTCCTATCCTAGCCATCGGCAGTGCGTCGCGGCGTATGAGACGGTACAACACATCGGGACTCGTTACGTACGACTCTTCGCACAGAGTATCGAACCCCAGGTGGGCGAGTGGAGAGACGTGGAGCTGTCTCGAGCTCGGTGGATAAGCGGCGTTTTCGACCGTGTTGCCGGGTGTCAAGCTTTGCACCATCTGCTCAACCTGCTGTAGTCTCCTGATCATACCAGCACGGGAGCTAGAACCTGACCTGTTCCAGTGCGTCAGAAACACGTCCATGCCTGTTGACATTGGGCGAACGATACTTTCTGCTGGTGGGCGCGCGGAGCCGTTTGTGGGAGTAGACGCAGTCCAGCTCCTTCGCCACGCAAGTCGAACATGCAGGCAGGGTTGAGTCGCATTTCACCTACTCGGCCCGTTAGCGGCTGCGCTACCAACGGCAAGCATGGCTCTGATGGCGGTACCTTTCGCTGTCTGCACGGCGTGCAAGCCCATCTGGACCGCTCCGCCGATGATTCTGGAATAGGTGTGTCTGTCGGGGTAGACATTTTCGGAACTTCGGGCGAGCGCGGATCCTGAAGCTCGGAAGATGCGAAAGGAGGAAGGCGGATGGCTGAGCTTTCAATTGTCAGGCTCAGACTGCCGGAGTTGGCTTAATAATACAAGACGCTCCGAGACTTTACTGAAAACGAAGGTAGTTTCTCCATTGCAATTGTTTCCGCTAGGATCCGACGTCTATTGATTGGGAATTTCTCGGTTCCCCGCAGATGTTCCGGCTCTCCATTCTGTACCGAGCTGGTGGCCCCACACATGTTCCGGTCCCGAGTCCCCGCCATATCGGCGCCAGCCACGGATATCGGTAATTTCTCAGCTAAGGCGCAATGATCCTATTGTTATTCCGAACAAGAGCACGCGCGATCATCTTGCTTGCTTGGTAAGGTGAGCCGTCTCTGTCGCGGTGTTCTGAAGCGCGGTCATAGGCCAAGATAGTATATAATTCTTGGATCAATCAGGTAGTTAGTACCTAGCTATCAATTCAGTGCACTCAAACTCAACCCAAAATCAAAGCGTCAGATCGGACGACTTACCAACTGTCAGAATGACCTCCAACGCCATTAAGGTTGCCGTTTACGGCGCCGCTGGTGAGTCAGCGGGCCTGATCGTAGATCAGCTTCTCGCATCGACCACTCCATGCTTTGTACGTGTTTGTTTCTGTCATGTCATTGGTGGCGCAGGATTGACACATTGGTATTCAATGTGTAAGCTGACTTTGATCATTAGGAAGTTACAGCTCTGGTCCGGCCCTCGTCAATGTCGAAGCCGGCCTATGCTAAGCTGGCTCAGCGCGGCGTCGAAATCGTAGCTATCGATCTGGAAGGACCAGAAGTTGACGCTGCCAGGGTTCTAGAAGGCCAGGATATTGTCATTGCGTCCGTGCCTCCCAACGCGCTCGATTCGCAACTGCCCCTGATCCAAGCTTCCAAACTGGCAAACATCAAACGGTTCATCCCAACTGCTTTTGCGATGGCTCTTGACCCGAACGGTATCTCTTCTGTGTCCTCCATGGTACGTTCAAATCTTATTTTCCTGCCTCTGAAAAGTGTGTCACAGACTACAACACTTTATCAATCTCTCCAATACGTTTTGAATGTGCTTCGGGCCTCTTACAGCTGCTGATTTCCCTGCAGAAGGAGAAGATCTACAACGAGCTTGAAAGATGTGGAATTCCTTACACTATCATCGATGTCGGCTGGTGGTACAACGGCTTCATACCTGAGGTGCCGTCCGGGAAAACTAATCATGCCATTGCTCTTCCGGACTTCCTCAGGAACTTGATCCCTGGAGATGGAAACATGGAAACTTATGTAATTAACAACGAAGACGTCGGAAAGTTTGTCGCTCGCATCATTGTTGACCCCAGGACTGTCAACAAACGGGTTATGGCTGCGGGAGCAAGCATGTCTTTCAACGAAATGTTTGCCATTGCTGAAGAACTCACAGGTGACACTGTCACCCGAAAGCATGTATGTTATCAACTCCCAATCGTTGCTCTACCATAACCTAAAAACATCCTTTCATACAGGTTTCGGCGGAAGAGCTCAAGTCCATGATCGTAGGCGCAGCCTCTCAACTCCAAAGCGATTCGAATAACTATCTTTTACTTGTCGGCAAGCTGTGGCTCGAATATTACTACTCCTCTTTCATCGACGGCGACAATAGCCCGGAGGGCGTCAAGCGCTTGGGCTACATCGTGGCTGGAGATCTGTACCCTGACTTCAAGCCGACCACCTTCCGAGACTTCTTCCAAGAGACCTTAGATGGCAAGAGACGAATCCCATATTCTGCGAAATAAAGCGTGACTCAGCCTCTTCGTATCAGATTTGTACAAAGTTTAGACGCACTGTAGAAGCGGTTTGGAAGCTAGGAATTAGAGACATCGTTGCGGATGTCAAAATTAGATTTCGCTCGACACAATTCAAATCATACAATACACTAGACGTTATGGCGCAAATGAACTCCCAACACGACGTTCCAGTTTACCATGAAGAAGGGGTCGCTTTCTTTCATCCTTCATGGGCGAGCAGCCGATGTTGTGACCAGGGCATGTACATACGCAGGTGTGCTAGCGCTTACTTGTGGCTTGAAACCCCTACCATCTTCAAGACTGCATACGCTTATATAATGAATTTAGCTCACATGAAGCCAACCTCTATATTAAGCGAGCTGCCCGCTTTCGGTCTCTGACCATGTATATGCACCAGGTCATCTTTTGCTTCTAATCGTCGCCAATCAGTGTGGCGCACCTGGCCCCCAGAGCATGCCTCAACCACCCGGCGCACGAATGATTGGCGGCCCTGTGTCACGAAAACGCACCATTCAAAGTAGAAATAAGGTCAAAACTGGATGTGCAACATGCAGGTAAGACTCGAACCATATCGTCGGCGCTAGCCCTAGAAATCAGGGTCCAAAGGGGGATTGATCTTTGCGGTCATTCCGCTAACTCGGTAACAGAACAAGGAAGATCAAATGTGACGAGAAAAAACCCTCTTGCCACAGGTGCACGAGCACAGGCCGCACTTGTGATGGTTACGAGTCTCCATTTCGACTCGTTTTGACAAACCACGCATCTCACTCGGCAGGTGCCAAGTTGGGTACGACTAGGATACAGTACATCCGGCCGAGTACAGCTGCGATTGAGATCAGTCCCGAAGACGTTAGTCTTCTTGGCCGTTACTTCTCAACCAAGACTATATTCGACGTGGACCTTGCCTGCGACCCAGAGGCTCGGCAAATCCTACAAGCCAGTCTAACTGATCCATCAGTCCGATTGGCAGTCTCATCCCTTAAAGTTCTCCGAAAGCATCTCGAGACTTGCGAAGATTTTACCTTTTCTTCTTTGAGACAGAAGTCGGGTCGAGACTACGACCATGGAGTTCAGCAGTACTGCATGGCTTTAGGGGGCCTGGCGTCCAAATTGTCGTCTCCGGGCTCCGACGAAATAAGGTCGGCGTTGCTTTGCTGCCAAATATTCCTCAGCATCGAGCAGGTGCGCGGCAATTACTCAGCAGTAGCTCAGCATCTTGTTCAGGGACTCAGTATCATGCATGAATATCGGGCACGGCCATTGTTGATTGGGAGAGACAAGTTGATACCGGCAAGCCATAGCAAGATTCCTCTACTCGACGTCTTCGTCCTCAAACATTTCATTGCACCATGCAAATTTGCAGATTCTCCGGCATCAACAGACATCAAGAAAACAGCCACGGGTGCATGCCCGGTGTTGTCTCACCGACAGTCTGGGGAATCTGAACCTGTCCCTGCTCGTCCCATAGCACCCGACATGCGCAAACCTCTTACAAGGATTGCCTCGAAGACGCTTGAATTCCTCGATAAGGTTTCGAACGTTGAGTCGATGGCAATGGCTCTCTTACTTGTTTCGGAAAAGGCATCTCTCCTGAATAGTTTGGACTCGTGGTACTCAATGTTTGAGCGCGTTCATTCGTCCGCAAAAGCTAGGCGACGGGAGCCTCTATCAGTGTCTTTCTTACGTTTGTTCTATCGGACCCTGCAGATCGTGCTCTTAGGGGCAATCTCCTGCGATATAGAGTATAACGAGAAGCGACTGGCCGAGATTGAGCAATTGCGCCTGGTAGCAAATAATGTAGAGGAAGGATTAAAGACTTATCAAGGTTACAGGGGTGCTGATAGTAAAGAACTTGCGTCGAATCCAGCATGTTGATGAGTACTTGATGCATGTGTTGACGGATTTCTGTCGACTCTCACAGGTGAACTTGGGCATGCAATGGACTTCAACAGCTTCAATGTAATAGAACCATATGCAATATTGTATACAACACAATCGATCTCTAATTGCCTCATTTACTACCATATCACTGTGTCGCCTTTGCAGCCCCCTTATCAGCGGTCAGGACTTGCTGTATGGCTGGCCTGTTGATGACGCGGTTCCACCATGCACTCACGGCTTTTCGACCAAGGATAAGATCTGCATATCCGCATACGAAGAGCCTCTGGATCAGGGGTACATAGTAAATGTCCACGAGAGTGAAGTCCTTCCCAGCCATGTAGTCGCTGTGTTGCAATGCACGTTCTGCAACGTCAAAAAAGGCTTCGATGGACCGTGTTGCTCCTGACACCACGGTCTCATCAGGAGGCAAGCCCATGAATCTCTGCTTCACAAACTTCTCAAACGCAATTTTACCTGCGGGGTCGGCAAAGTAAGACATCTCCTCCGACTGCGCTTGTTCAAAAAGTGCAGTAGCTTCCCTGTCGGAGTCGGACGGTAGAAGCGGGAAGCAGTACTTCTTGGCGAGGTACTTGCAGATAACCCTACTCTCATAGAGAGTGAAACCGTCGGGGAAGATAACGACTGGGACTTTACCCCAAGGGTGTCTCTTCATATACTCTTCCGACTGTGCGGGGTGGTGTCAGCACATTACTTTCGGGAGATGTCGGTTCACGTACTTTTTGTTCCCCCTTTTGCAGGTTGATCAGGACAAGTTCGTAGTCCGTGAAGCCACCTTCAGCGAGAGTCAAACGGACACGATCCGTGTTGGTCGAGCCACGGGCGCCATATAGAGTGAATGCTGGCATTTTGGAGGAGTGTGATATCTGCGACAGAATTCTGCGGTTGTTGGTGATGAACTTCGACATGATCTTGGATACCTGGGGGGGAATTACGACAAAGTTGCCTTGTTTTATAGTCATTGGCACCGAGCTGTTCCCTCACAAACAACAACACTACACATGATACTCGAAACCGCCATCATCACATATGGTTGGCCGGCTCGCTCACACTACTCAATTGAGTTAGCGCGGGCGCAGGCTACGTGCTGACGGCGCCCGCTTCCCCGATTTAATCCTCCGACCGTGCCGCCCGGTGGGTCCCGTGCCGTCCGAGACCGTTTGTGGTATCCGGACCGAGCAAGCCAATCGGCAAACACCGCAAATTCAATTCTAAGCATAGATAGGCATTGCAGTCTCATGACCATCTTTCATCAGAAATGTAGTTACTGAGGGTTGGATCTGTGTGCGACTGATCGTTGGCCAGTCCACGTTAAATACCTGGGCATCCCCATCCATGGAAATGTTTTCGTAGCATTGAAGAATCCAATATCAGCAGTTTCATTTTTTCCCGAACCGGTTGCACGCTCAGACAGTAGATTACAAGCCCAAACTGGTGTTCTTCTCATCTTTCATCATGCACTTCTTCCTTCTCGGCGCGACAGGGCGTACCGGCAAACATGTCGTGTCTGAACTCTTGTCTCAAGGACACACAGCAGTAGCTCTCGTCCGTTCTCCTGGCGGTATCCCCAACAGTCCTAGCCTTACCGTCGTCATCGGATCGCCGCTATCAAAGTCTGACATCTCATCGGCTTTTTCAGCTGTGCCTTCCTTAAATCCTTCCGCCGCCATCGTCACCCTGAACACAGTCCGCGAGTCTGACAGTCCTTTCGCACGTCAGGTCTCACCTTCCCGCTTCCTAGCCGAATCATGCGCCAATGCTTGTGAGATTCTCCAGCAGGCAGGCATCCGTCGCATTGTGGTTATGTCAACAGCTGGCGTTGGTGATTCTTGGTCGAAGTTACCATGGCTTTCGAAGGCATTCATGAGCTGGACCAACATCAAGTTCGCCCTGGAGGACCATGGTCTCGTGGACAAGGAGATCCGTTCCACAGAGATGGAATGGACTCTTGTTAGGGCAGTAAGACTCGAATTCGATGACCCTAAGTTATCGAATCAGACCAACACGAAGGCGGATGTGGAGACACTGGGTAGCGACGGTGCCGGAATGCGCGTGACGGACAGCGTCAGTGTTGGTAGTGCGGCAAGATTTCTTGTCAAGGTTGCAGTGGAGGGTCTCTTCATAAAAGGTGCAGTGGTAATACGGAATTGACACCGGCGATGGTCTTGCAATTCCGAAGATAGTGTGAGAGTTTTTTCTAGATGATCCAATAAAGTCTTACTTGCCTCGCCATTGTTGAATGATTCACGTCCGCTTCAAGCCACCGTCGGTCAAATAAACGCCAACTCCCGGTGTCTCTCCTCCAATTTGTCAATCGAATGGCCTTTGATCGAGACTGCCGAAACTTTGTTCATCGAATTATATATCCCGGCGCAATACTCAGCATGAAACCGACCAGGCCTGCCACTTTCCCAGTTTCGACTTGTCCAACCTTGAAGGACACCAGTTAGCACTTCCATTCACGACTCTTCAAACGTCATAATCAAACATACTGAATACATCCATCCTGTACTTGATTGATACGTTGCCAGTTGGATGGCTCGCTGATTGACGCCACACACCCCGCAAGTCCCGGCGACGTCAAACGATCCGTAAATATGTCAATGGTACAACCTCCAAAGACGATGTTGACACTTTTTGCATCATAGTTGGCGTACGACTTGTTGATACTAGTCATTGTGAAGCATTGAGCGAGGTGCTCGGTCCCGGTGTTGGAGCCGCCGCCGTAGTGGAATGTTGTTCCACCGGCGCACTGGTCATGGTCATGGAATGTAACTGACCATGCAGAAACGGAAGTTACAATGAAGGACAAGAGTGCAAGCTTCATGATGATTTTGGTAACAAGTGACGACCGGGAAAAATAGAAAGTTAACACAACGTATTGACTTCCGAAGTCAACTGAAGTGCGAACACTTTGTATTGACATCGGATGAACGGCACTGGGATGCTGCAGCCAGCCCGTCGTTAAGGTTTGTAGGGCGGGACGGCCGACATTGGTTTGAGTGATACGCCCCTCCCGCTTAACCACATACCGTTCGGGTGTCCCAGCTAGAGCACCTCACAGGCGTTGGGCCTGACTCGCAATTGTAATTTCCTCCAAATATCTTGCGCACAACGAAGTCCAGTGATGTCTTTAATTTGGCATCATCCAAACGTAGCCCGACGGGACTTTCCGTTGATACGTACGGCTCGCATTCGCATCCAATTGTAGTGACAGAGGTTCCTTCGAATCTGGAAAATTTTCATTGATTTCCCGAGGACGGCACAGTATGTCTGTCTAACTAGGTATCCGAGCGAGATATTATCCTCCTGACGAGGTGATGATGCGACTCGTTACATGCGGACGCATTTAAACAAGAGTTCGGACTAGAATCATGGTTGTATATCAGAAGGCCTGATGGGTTTGATGCTGCATAAGTCTTTACCGACCGTGGCACACAGTGAATTGTAATACAGGATGCTGACGTCCCACCGTGGTAAGATAGTAGCTTGCGGTGCGCATAAGGAACAAACAAATCCGGAGTGGCACGGAGGTATTGAAATGTTGCGTGGGCTTCCGTCCCACCGGGTGTTTAGGCTCTTCAACCCGCATGTTGGACTCCTGCCAAGCTTCGAGCGACGGCAGACCGGCCGGCTCTTGCATCCAACGTCCCCACCATCATGGAAGTAACAACAACATGCAGGGGCGCAAACTGAGCAATGAGCTATTGATGTGGTGACCCAAACAAGGAACATGTTCAAAGTTCAGGTGGCAGCGTGAATTGTTAAGCGACCCGGAGCAGTTGTTCAGCTTCTTTCGGTTCCGGCGCCACCGTGGGATATCGGATCCCTGGGAGATTGAAACCAAGGCCGGCGGCAACAAAGCCTGTCATACTTTTTACTTATCAGGAGCGAGTAGGGGGCTGATGTTTTATCCCCCGAAGGAGATTGCTCTGCTCAAATCAGTTCAGCATCATCTGTTGCTAAAGTCAGGCAACACCAGAACCCCCGCCACCAAAGATCAAGTGAAAAAGACCAATGAAAGCATTCTCAATTTCAGGATCTCGCCATCACGGTTGTCTCAGGCCTTTGGGACCCCTGACTGGCACCAACGTCATCACAACCGAGAACAAATGGTACACCAATGGTTAACCTTCATTTCTTGAAATCTCATACGCAGCTAAAGTGTGCTGACCGCAGACGTCTCCCGCCGGGGGCTTTACGTACGCAAAGTGACGAGTTCGACTTCTTACGAAAGAGGGGTTGGCTTTGCCCTGCGCTCTTGATGTCCGATCCCGTGCTTCTCAATGATGAGAGCACATAGTTCGCGGGATTTAGTGACTTAGAGACCCCAGGGGGGGTAAGAAAGCACCTGTACCTGCTCCGGGCGCACGGCTCCATTTTCGAGAATGGGAGAATGCCTTTAGTCGGGCAGAAAAAAGTCCCGACGTTGGCAAGAACGGCTTCGATCTTTGGCCCCTGATGCCTGGATATTTCCATCCCACCAGACTCTCGAGACCAGATGGCTGCTTCCAGCCCGATACTTGGCTATTGCGTCTTGGCTTCCGATGGTGATGAAGACCATCTGGTTTTGGCCTTTGTCCCGGGATGGCTGGGGGCTAAAATGGAACACCGCATTGCAACATCAACAAGATGAACGGCGAGACTTCCCGGGTTCGGCGGCTTGGAGAAAGAAGCATAAGGTATCATGCCATATTCGGCCAGGCAAAAACCCCGAAGTCCAGTTTCTGAGGCCGCTTACGACGTGAAGATGGAACATCTTCTCCGCACGCCGGCTTGCGTTGCTTCAGGGTGTCATGCAGGGTCGAACTTATTTACCATTCTCCCTGGGAGCTACTCGGCGTGGGGTCCGGAACACAGCCAACCGGAATTGTCTTCAGTACCCCGAAGGATCCCCAAACAAGGATACGGCTTGCATCTCCTTTCCCATTCTCCTGGGTATTCCTGATTTCCTTCAATACCAAGATCCATCTTCCCAGTCGCCTTGCAACCCTGAAGGGCACCTTGATCGTCCAATTCGTCGAAGAACTGTAGGCAAAGTCTTCGCTCCGGTCGCGACATTCTTGGGCATAGATGATAGGTTGCAAATACCGGGATTTCAATTCTTGGTTTCATGCTTCGGAGATAGTCCTGCTGTGACAAATCAATCGACTTTTCCCTTTCAATAGTCTTCCTCGACCAAGCCCGTAGAGCCAATGTCGCACCATCAAGAGATCTTGCACTTTGTGCAATGATCTTGGCGCTCGATCCTTAGGTCCCGGGCGAACGGGGGGGCGGTGCCTACCCCAACGCGACCCACCGCCGGAGCCAAGACTTACGGAGCGGATGAAGAGGCTGTGTGTGAGGCGATTGTGACAAATTACACTGGGCGTACGGCATCAAACCGGGTAGACAAATGGTCTTGTCTGCAAGACGAATGAAAGGCTTCACTCTGTCTAAGTAACATGTTGTGATATAGATGGCCAGGCTCTTCGAATACGATACAAATAAAGTCAATGGATCAACATGCGTCCACGTGGGCATAGGTTTGTAACCGGCCACCATAGCCGATCTGCCAAGTACGTGTGGTCCCGCGTGGCACCACTTTTGAGCCCAATGGAAGCGCACCCGAGGAGATCATTAAAGGAAGCCCAAACAAGGTTTCATCTTACACCGTCCATGCATCATGGGTTCCGATCCTCAATGGAACCTTAATGGGAAGGGCGAAATAAAGCAGCAGCCCAACGGAGATGAGGCCAAGGAACCACAAAGTTACAACGCTGAGAGCGACAAATCGACGTAGTCAAGGAACAGTCTTCCCGATGGGCATGGCAGTCATCCCTGTGGTCATGTCCGTGCATTTACCATTAGGGTAGCAATCAAGAGGCAGATAGGTTCTTGGAAGCACGGGAGAAGTAGGAACGGAAGCGGGAGACGTTCAAGTGGCCAACATGAGCTCGAACGGCTTTTGAAGAAACCTGCGTTTAATTAAGCTTAACATACGGGGGGGCGGGGGGGGG